>JAZFAU010000011.1:340000-380560 GCA_037178615.1 Dione vanillae
TCGTCACATAAATATTTCTTTATTAGACTCGTTGGCTTCTGTAATCACGATCATTTTGAATCGCTCTATATTCCATGGTGACTTCCCCTGCATATAGCTAGGTGTAGTCTAATTCTAATTTATCATTTTATGATTTTCGCCTTATTTCTATTTTTCCGTTACTATTAAAAGTGCTTGAACGTCTGGTTTAAAAATTTTTCACATTTTTTTTAGCTTTATCCCGCACATGGCAGGGTATACTCACGGAACTACAGGAACTATAGGATCCTAGTGTAAAGACACTCCGTTGCTAAGTCTTTGCTTTCTCCGTCTCCGCTTTCCGCCTTTTTCGAGAAGTTGCGTGTTGAGTGGCGGAATTCAACGCCGCGCTTTGCCTAGTTTGCCCAGATATTGCCCAGATATCAATGATTCGATTTCATTATTGTGCTAAGTAAGTAATGTAACTAAGCAATCGACTGTTTGCTTCACTAAATTCTTTGAGATACCTGATGAGATTAGTTTTTTAATCTGTTCAATTTGTTTCAAGAGGAAAAAAGGAGATTAAGCGTAAGCGTAAGCGTAAGCGTGTTTCAAGTTTTCCGTTTTGTAATCTGTTTATAAACACAAATACTTCTATAAGTTTAAATTTGGACTGCCTAACCAAAGAGTTAAAATTTGTGATTAAATTGGCCACTAATTTTATATGTAATAAACTTAATAAATTTCAATAAGACGGAAGCTTTTGAATAGAAGCTTTTTGTGATTTTCTTCATACAAACGAATCTGTAATTAGGATTTATACAATTATAAAAAAATATATAATAAAATACCTTTATTTCCCAAAATATTATCTAGACTTGACGTTTACAATATTGAGGCGGTCTCGTAAAGTAACTTGTTACGCTCCTACACTACCCCAGGGTAGTCGGATATCGCTTAGTCAGATTTCACATAACTTGTTCAGTATATTGCATGAGATCCAAGAATTATAGCGGCATGTTATTCAAAATTCAATTTCACCTATTGTGTAAATTAATGTTAGTTATAATTTTTAAATTTAAAATCACCCTTGTTTCTAGCATCGAGAAAGTAGTCACCTTTTTAGTTATACGTTGAAATGTAATTACTTTAATAAATGAGTTTAAAAGATATGGTTTTTTTTGGATCCTCCGCTGCCACCGTACTTAATTAACTGTACTAAATTTCCCATCTAAAAGGCCGGCAGCGCATTTTGTAGCTCCTCTGTTGTTGCAAATGTCCATGGGCGGCAGTATTGACTTACCATCAGGTGATCTGTCAGCTTGTTTGCCACCTATACTATAAAAAAAAACTTTTCTGCTCGTGTTTTTCATAAAAAAATATTCCTCAATAAATAGAAATTATTAGAGATACTCTTTAAAAGTAATTATAAGATATTTAAATAAAAGTTATATACTTAAGTATCTTTATAAAACATAAAGCCAAATAATAGAAAAGGCAATACTGCTAAATAGATACCTTTACTTTTTTAAATTACAGTAAAAAGAGTAAAGTAAAATTAGAGCAAAAAGAGGATGAGTAAAGAGAAATTCCCAGTGAGAGGTTATAATTGCAGATTCGGTAAATTTCACATATCCCATTAATTCCCAAAGGCGCCATTTACATATAATAAATTTTGTAAAAGAAGAAGAATGAAAGAAAGATGAATGCTGTGGAGATGCGATCTCTTAGAAGGATATGCGGAGTCAGCTTAGCTGACCGAATTCGCAACGAGGAGGTACACAGGATGGTAGGTACCAGTGAGGATGTCACAGTTAGAATGAAGAAGAACGTGCTCAGGTGGTTTGGGCACGTCGAAAGAATGAGTGACGAAAGAATGGTAAAAAAGATATACGACGCATAAGTGAGTGGTAAGAGAGATAAGGGGATACCTCAGTTGACTTTCGAAAACACAGTATCGAAGATACTGGAGGAAGGTCACGTAAAAAGCATGAGGACTCCCCGGAGAGTATGCATGAAGAGGTTAATAACAGTGTACTAGGCGAAAGAAGTATGCAGGGACCGCAGCGTTTGGCGCTCCGTTCTCTCTAACTACCCCGCTAGGGATAGAGCGTGAAGATATGTATGTATGTATATTTTGTCAATCAATTGCCGATTACAATAAATTGAGTTTTTGAAGGATTTGTCATTAGCCAAAAAGAAATTTTGCTTCAAATAGAAATGGTCTCCTCAACTATCTCTCTTACCAAATCCTTTTGCTTCTTATATCTTTTTATGCATTCTCTCATGATGCCGACCGACGTGCCCAAACCATCCTAGCACGTTCTATTTCCATCTCAATGATGTAATCTAAAATATACATTATCTGCATAAGACACTAATTAGTTGGTTAATTTAAAGATAATATTTTTACTTTAATCAATTTGAACCAAAATTTACGTAACTTGAACGAGATTAGCGTGTTCGTTATTGACTTAAAAATATATAGATAAAAGCTGTCGCGAGTGTATGGAAGTGTTTTACAAAAGTAAAATATTTAATAAGATAGAAATAAGTTATTCCACATATAATACAGGGAAGTAGGTGAAGAAAACAAAGTGTTAAAACACTCTTCTCCCCTTGCTACTTTAATTCGAGTCCCTGAACTTACTACTTACTGAGGACCGTTGTGGCGTAAGCGTCTGCCTGTAAACGCAACGGTTTCTGGTTTCGATTCCCACACGAGGAAGATGGATTTTTCTATTACCATTTTCTTCGTTCTAGTAACGAGGCAAAGCGCGGCGTTGAGTTCCGCCACTCAACACGCAATGCCTCGAAAAAGGCGGAAAGTGGGGACGGAGAAAGTAGGGACTAAGCAACGGAGTGTCTAAACACTAGGTTCCCACGGTCCCTGCAGTTCCCTTTGCCTACTCTGCCATGTGCGGGATAAACCGTGAAGCTAATAAAAAAAAAGAACTTACTACAGCGCCATGTCTTTTCAGAGACATATTTCCGTTTACTCATAGTCTAAAACGATTTATTATTTCTAACAGAGATCGTTCACGACCGACTTCTTCACAGTCAGCCGCTATCACACACCGCTAAGAACCGTGGAAACTTAGTGTTAAGACACTTTGTTCTAAGCTTTCCGCCTTTACAAGCATTGCATGTTGAGTGGCGGAGCTTAACGTCACGCTTTGCCTTCTAGCAAGATCGAAAAAAATAAAAAAGAATAAATTGATGATTTTCATATCAATTTTATAATTTCATAAAATGTCTTCTCAAATACACGATGAAATTAAATAAATAGTATATAAACCCGTTTTATGGAAATAGTAATACCAGGTAGTAGCTTTGAAGCGATGTTAATATGAGTCCAATATGCCTCATATATTTACGCCTGGATACGCACTTTCATAGCAACTGCATATTAAATTTAAATGCAATTTGATATGTAGTATTAAATCTTCGTATCGTATACGAATGAAATGTAGAGATTATAATAAATACTTATGAAAAAAGTTAAAAAGGATATTCTTTTGTTTTTTATGTACTTACGCTTTATACCGCACATAGCAGGGTAGGTGTAGGGAACTGCAGGAACCATAGGAACCTTGTGGAAAGACAATCCGTTGCTTAGTCCCTGCTTTCTATGTCCCCGATATCCGCTTTTTTCGAAGCATTACCTTATTGGAGGAGGGCCCCAAAAAATTATGGACTGCAAAGGCGCATCGTCTACACGCGAAGAAGATAAAGGTTTGTGCGCTTGATATCTACTCGGGAGAGAAAGAAAACTCTAATAGAAGATAAAAGACTAAGAGAAGATTTCATTTTCATTTACTTCGCTGTGGCAACGAGACAAGCTCGGTATAGAGTTCCATAACTCAATACGCAATGCCTTGTAAGGCGTTGAGTGCTACAAGCTACATATCCATTTTTATTTTTTTTAACGCTGGGAAAATGCTTTTACGCAATACATCCACATGCAGGAATAGTATATCCCACAAACGGATGGTACTGTAGGACTCATCAGAATCGACACTACCAACTAATATCCAGCGGAAGCCCTCTCCACAAATAAGAGACATTGCAGGATCGCTTGCGCATGCTACTACAGTGCCTCAGTGAAAGGCACACCTATTGTAGGCCAACATCCATCGCCCTCAGGCATCCTCAGGGTTTTCTAGGACATCAACAGCTTCGGTGACTTACAGGAGGAGCAACACCTCCTGTAATAGTTTTTCTAGGGTGAGGGAGGTTGAAGTTGCGCAAATCGCCTTCTCCTACCACGACCTCTTTCATGCACTCTCTAGCATGGCCTCCACCATACTAGATAGTTAGAGATTACCACCTACAACAGCCATTAAGGCGTAGCATTGTGGAGCCCAAGCTGGGCATTCGACCAGAGTGTAATGCGCCGACATTTTTCGCCGTGCAATCTGATGCAAGTATTTTCCAAAGCAACCATGCCCCATCAACACTTGCACCAGCCTGACAAGCAAATGACAGGACACCGAACCCTCTTTTTAACCAGTGCTCCAGGTGCGGACGTACTGCCTCTACCGTCGCTAGCCCTGCCGCCGGTGACCGCAGATCTTCTTTCCATCTTGGGATCAGGGCTTCGTCCGCTCTCCTCCTGTTCCGCGTGATAACCTCACTCGATGGTTGCTCACCTCGTGACCGCTCCCTTGCACGGAATGCGTAAACTCTGGCAGCCACTTCCGCTTGCCAGGGCGGATCGCCGACCAAGAGTGTAGCTGCTGTCCACGACACAGCACGGTAACCCCGAATAGCCCTTACCCTAATGACCCGCTGTGCTTTTCGCAATAGAATCCTGTTGTGAGCAGAGAGAGCATCAGCCCACACAGGTGCAGGTGCAGTGTAAAGTGCCATAAATCTCGACGACGACGTACAGCCGTCTGAAGAACCTGGCCCCCCGACGTTTGGTAACAATCTACCGAGGGCCCCAGCAGCGGTTACAAGCTTCGGTGCAAGCAAAACGAAGTGCGACTTGAATGACCACCGACCATCTAGCATCAAGCCCAGATACTTCATCTGAGCCCGCACCTCCATTTCTTGATCCTGGACGCGCAGAGTAGCCCCACGAGGTGGACCCTTGCGAGGGCTATGGAAAAGGAAGGCCTCAGTTTTAGGCATGGAAACCCTCAGGCCTTTGATGCAATCGACAACAAGGCGAGTGCCGGTTTCAGCTAAGCGTACCGCGTCCTGGTAAAATCGGCCCTGACGAGAGTGTCATCTGCTTAGCAGATGATACCCAACCCAGGAAAAAGACGACACCGCAAGAGCCAATCATAGCCGATGTTCCACAGTAACGGACCCAACACAGACCACTGTGGAACTCCACAACCGACACTTCGTCGACCGATCTGGCCATTACTACCAATCCAAATTACTACTCTGACAAGCTACATACCCTGCAATAAGCAGAATGAGTCGTGCAGCTAAAAACAATACATATGAAGTTATATGAACCTCTTGAGAAAAAAAAGAGTGATGTATAAATATTTCTTCTCATATTTTTCGAACTAACGCAAAAAAAAAAATATAAATTTAGATAGAAAATTTGGAACAATATTTTCTTAAAACGATATAAAAGTGAAGCAGCTAATAAACAAAAAGCGACTCTAAATTTCAAAAGAAATTTCAAATTCAATTCAAAATAAGTTATCAAAAATTACGTATAAAGTAGTGTAGAAAGTTTATATACATCGTTCACTTAAAACCCTTAGCACATTTAAGCCAAAATGTAAACAAAGTGTATTTTTAAACTGGAAAATGTTTAAAATTTCAAATATTTACTTGAAACGTGTTGTGGACGAACGCGACGGGTTCACACTGTTTAACCGTTTCCAATCTGTGAATGTTTACCCTGCCGCGTGTACAAACACTACGCAAGCTTCCATTGCGAAAGTTTGAAATTAATTCAAGCCGTTTAAATGCAGTTCATCTTCAATTGCTGTGCATATAAGTAAATTTTATAATAATTTTCCGTACCTATATATCAAGGCAAGGTAAAGTGGTATCGTGAAGTTAAAGAAAATCAAAGTACATGGGGCTATTTTTCCGATGGTTCGTTATTGGTATTGATACTGTACTACCGGTAGCGGTATTATTTTATGAGTAGTATTAATAGGTATGTTTTCCTTTCAATTTCGAGGCATTTGTTTGTTTATGAAAGCATAAATAAAGCAGGATTTCTTATTCTTATATTATATATATATATATATATATATATATATATATATATATATATATATATATATATATATATATATATATATATATATATATACATATACATATACATATACATATATATATATATATATATATATATATATATATATATATATATATATATATATATATATATATATATATATATATATATATATATATATATATATATATATATATATATATATATATATATATATATATATATATATATATATATATATATATATATATATATATATATATATACCCGTACAGAGGTCAAATTAACTAAAGCTTTGATGTCAAAATGTCAATATTTGCAAATGGCGTCATGTGTACGCACGAACAAAGTGAAAAAAAAAATGAAATATTTTAGCACGCAAAACCCTCAACCCTTCAAAATTAATTTTGCTTAAATTTGTAAATAACAACTGACACTTGCCAGGCTCGGCAAGCTCGTCCAAGCAAAACACACCACCTTGAATATATAATGTTTAAATACTAAAAAACCCGTAAACGCGACGTTTATTTCTAATAATTATGAAAATAATACTTCAATAATATAAAAACATTTATAAATAAAATGCATATACTCGTAAAATATTAACTACCTACAGTGTATGGGAAATCTCATTAGTTAGGATATATTTCTTTTTCGTAAACTTGAATGTAATTGATTTTTGTACTAGAAATATTTATTTTACTTATAATAAGATATATATGGAGGCGCAGCATC
This sequence comes from Dione vanillae, assembly GCA_037178615.1. Lineage (NCBI taxonomy): Eukaryota > Metazoa > Arthropoda > Insecta > Lepidoptera > Nymphalidae > Dione > Dione vanillae. The sequence continues at coordinate 346,914 of JAZFAU010000011.1, forward strand.
ATTTTTGATTGCAAACGATTCAAGGTTCGATTCCCGTGAGGGAAGAATACATTGCTTTAGTTTATCTCGATCTGGTAACAAGGCGTTGAGCTCCGCCCCTCAACTCGTCATGCCTCGAAAAACGGAGAATGGAGAACGTAGTGTCTAACAGACACTAGGTAATAATTGCTTCGAGAATTTTCACAAATCTGGTTAGAGTAATTTTTAGAGAATATTGACGTTCAAAGAATGAATAAATATTGTAGAAATAAAATGTTTATTTAAAATACTTCTATGAACGAATATTTCTAAGATATTATTGCAGTATATCCTGTTTGCTCGTTCTGACACATTTAACAAGGGAAAAATGTACTGAAGATATTTTCGCATTCTACTCGAATTATTTTGTGAATGGAATAATTGAAATGAAATAGTAGCAGAAAAAAGGTTTTAGCTATTATTTTTTAAATTTTACAGTAGAATGGCAAAATTTAGAACTTTATGAATTACATTATGACAAAGTGCCAATAATTCTGTCACTGTCGTAGCCAGTAAATAGTAGACCACCGCTATATATATATATATATATATATATATATATATATATATATATATATATATATATATATATATATATATATATTATATATATATATATATATATATATATATATATATATATATATATATATATATATATATATATATATATATATATATATATATATATATATATATATATATATATATATATATATATATATATATATATATATATAGATATATATATATATATATATATATATATATATATATATATATATATATATTCAAATATTTAGATCAATAAATTTAAGATATCTGGAAAAATTCGCTTTTTTTGTATATAACCGTTTAAATGGTATACTTTGCGAATCAGTTTTATAAATAAGATCAAAAACGGTTACGAAATCTATACATTCACATTAAAGTAATCAAAGTACATATCAAATTGAATTTCCATTTAAATTCTTATGTATATTATATTCAAGCAAATCCGGCAACATCGTAGAGAAACATCCACTAGGATATTAACGTAAGGCGTAGTACAGGTGTTGTACAAAGTACGTATGCACCTAAGTTCTAATCCAGCTTAGACCTCTCCTCTCTGTTTGCTCCTTTATAGATTCAGAAATGCTACGTGTACATTCAAATTCAATGTACAGTAGGATTGAGTGAGCGGTTTCCGATTGCATAAGTGCTTAACATTCTATATATAAAATAACAGGTAAGGAAACGTTATAAAGCATAAATATATCTTCATTTTGTAGTAAAGCTTGTCTTGTAAGCGTCAGAGTTCTATAGAAGAATAAGTTATTAGCATTTTCTTCGCTCTGGTAATAACACCGTCATGGCGCAGAGGTGTAACGTCCAAACACAAAAGCGGGTTCGTTTCCCTCTCTAGAAGACGGATTTCATTTAAATTTCCTTCGTTATGACAACTAGGAGAGCGCGACGTTGAGTTGCGTCACTCAACATGCAAATTTTTAAAAGCTTGTACTGGAAAACGGGTTTTCTTACTTTCCCGGATATATATCTGGAGTCGATAGTTATAAGGATGATACATAGCTATAATAGAACAATAAGTATGTGTAAGAAAACGTCATTTATATAAAAATGACGAATCGAATGAATCATTAATGAATATAGTGGAGGCTGCGTATTTTTCATTATAAAATAAGCGGAGGAGAGTCAGGTAAAAAGTGTTGCAATAAAACTTTCTAATTTTTTAATTATTTTGTATTGTCTGTAAGGTACAAGTACTAAGTGTTTGCGCTTGGCACTCTCTCTTTGGCTACCCATGTAAGAATAAATACAATATTTATGGAAAATATCTCTAAACTTTTTTTAGAAAAATTGTAATAAAACTTCTGAAATCTTAACTTTTATTTTTGTAACTAAAAATTATGATACAGTGATCTTAGGCACATACGAATAATAAACACTTTGTTAGCATTAAAGAAAACCTCTATATAGCAGCAGCAGTTGACTGATGACTGGAAATATCTGACAAATGTACAATTGTTGATTTAACTATATAAACAATTTTTAAATATTAATAACATATATAGTACAACCAATTAATATGACAAAAATAATATATACACATATATATATATATATATATATATATATATATATATATATATATATATATATATATATATATATATATATATATATATATATATATATATATATATATATATATATATATATATATATATATATATATATATATATATATATATATATATATATATATATATATATATATATATATTATTTTTGTCAACAGTACGTAATGGTAGCAGATTTGATTCCGAATAGAGAGTAACGCATATGAAAATCTAAATGTATTCGATATTTCCTACAAACAAATTCCTTCATGAAAATTTTACATAAAGGCATCTTAAAATGCACTTTGTGAGAGTGCATCGTTTCATAGAACAGCTAAGTGATTGGATTACAAGCGAAATATAGTTAAAAAGACAGGATGTGCGCACAAGGCGCGGGATGCAGTCATTATGAAGCTTCCTGTGAAGCCTAGCTTTGATATATATATATATATATATATATATATATATATATATATATATATATATATATATATATATATATATATATATATATATATATATATATATATATATATATATATATATATATATTATATATATATATATATATATATATATATATATATATATATATATATATATATATATAAAGTAGAATTTATAAAATAAAGTAGATAAAAGCAAGGGTAATTTATTTTTTACTACTGCACAATTCTTACAATTTGCAGTTTTACTTAATGGAAATAGATTTCAATTATTATCTACTCGGTTTGCCACTTTCAGTCCATTATATAGATAGAGAGTTCAGTTAGTTTATCCGTTTTAAATAAACAGTTCTATTTTAAAATTGCAAGTATATATATATACAACCAATTAATATGACAAAAATAATATATACACATATATATATATATATATATATATATATATATATATATATATATATATATATATATATATATATATATATATATATATATATATATATATATATATATATATATATATATATATATATAATATATATATATATATATATATATATATATATATATATATATATATATATATTATTTTTGTCAACAGTACGTAATGGTAGCAGATTTGATTCCGAATAGAGAGTAACGCATATGAAAATCTAAATGTATTCGATATTTCCTACAAACAAATTCCTTCATGAAAATTTTTACATAAAGGCATCTTAAAATGCACTTTGTGAGAGTGCATCGTTTCATAGAACAGCTAAGTGATTGGATTACAAGCGAAATATAGTTAAAAAGACAGGATGTGCGCACAAGGCGCGGGATGCAGTCATTATGAAGCTTCCTGTGAAGCCTAGCTTTGATATATATATATATATATATATATATATATATATATATATATATATATATATATATATATATATATATATATATATATATATATATATATATATATATATATATATATATATATATATATATATATATATATATATATATATATATATATATATATATAAAGTAGAATTTATAAAATAAAGTAGATAAAAGCAAGGGTAATTTATTTTTTACTACTGCACAATTCTTACAATTTGCAGTTTTACTTAATGGAAATAGATTTCAATTATTATCTACTCGGTTTGCCACTTTCAGTCCATTATATAGATAGAGAGTTCAGTTAGTTTATCCGTTTTAAATAAACAGTTCTATTTTAAAATTGCAAGTATATATATATATATATATATATATATATATATATATATATATATATATATATATATATATATATATATATATATATATATATATATATATATATATATATATATATATATCTATATATATATATATATATATATATTTGATAGTTATTTAATTTCTATGTGAAAGTAATGTAAAAAGTATTTAATACTTCTTTTGGCACCGGCATCAAGTTTCACGTTGTTTTTATAAAAAGGAAATAAATTGCTTTCTCTAAGAACATATAAAGAGATGCGGATGTCTAAGGGGATTCTGTGAGTGCACAACATGCTCTCCTTAATATTGACAAATCGTGACGGTCTGTGGTGAAACATTTCAAAAAGGTTCTCTCTGTCCATTTTCATAGAGAGAAAGAATACAGAGATTTCGCCCTCCAGCAGTATCGTATTAATGTGGTTTAGCCGACTTTTTCTGTGCCCCGTTAACTGGAATCGAAGTCATAGTAAAAATTTTGCTTGTAATCAAATTGCCGGAAAAAATACTGGCGATTCAAAAGCGATGGAAAATGGAATGAATATCATATAACCTAGTGGAAACTATATAAGTAGATATATAAGTAAAAAATTACATGCAAGACTTATGCCGCTTATTACTGAAAAATGTTGAATTAAACGAAAAACTTTTCTTCAATAAATAATTAACTTTAAACTTTATTCTGTTTTAAGAACGCCAAGACAGTAAAAAAATATATACACAACTTATTTTTCAACATAATCGTTTATTTGTACATTTCTTTAACATTATATCCAAATCGAATGTAGTGAACTGTCACTACGCTTGTATTTCCATTCAATTTGACACATCCCGAGTCACCGAGGCCGAGACGCGTTAGATCCCATACAATCATCGCTCTCAGTCAAGCAGTTGCAAATTGCGTTGCAACAGCGTTATTTTCCCCTATCTACATGTCGATTGTTCAACCGATTGTAAAATTCTTCACAGGATATATAAGAAAAGTTATGTATTTCTAAAAAAATGATATAACTAAACTACTACATTTCTAGACTTGCTAAGATTGTGGGTTTTATTTTTGCTTTAGGCAACGCTTATGGTTCATTTGAGCGAATATTAATGCCTTTTCGCGCACATAGCAGCAGGGTAGGTAGAGGAACAGTGGGAAACTTGTTTAAAGACACTCCGTTTTCTGCTCGTTTTCGAGGCATTGCGTGTTGAGTGTCGAAACTCAACACGGTATGCCTATTTGCAAAGATGAAGAAAATAAAAATGAAAAATTCATCTTCCCTGAGTGGGAATCGAACCCACAATCTGTCTCTGCGCTACGACGGTCCTCTTTCATTAACACAACAGTTGTCAATTAGAACCTTATTTGTGTAATTTGTTTATAATGTAAATTTCCAATACTGAACAGAAATGTCAGTTGTTTGTTTCTGATTATGTAAAGACAATTGAATTACGTACAATCAACAGTTTTTATTGGAGTTCTGAACTTACTGGCACATGTAAATAAGCCAATTGGTATTATTTTGTAATTTCATTATAAAAAGTGGCATAGACTGAGCGCGGTGTTGAGTTCCGCCACTCAAAGGCGAAAAGCGGGTTACGGTGTGTCTTAACACGAGATTTCTATGGTTCTTGCGGTTCCCTCTGCCTTTACCCCATACATAATGAGGTGTTAGGTGCGGGATTAAGCGTGAAGCTACAAAAAAAAAGGAAAAAGGAAATATATGTAAATCTTAAATGTGAATATGTGTGATGTCACCAAGTGGAAATCACTTGGGATTATTTTTATCTTTCGCAATTCAACAAGCAAAATTCCGAAAGGAAAAAACGGGAAACGGAATGTTTGAAATTTAAACGTCTTTCCTGCTTACTCTGGTACGCGGGATAAAGCGTGACGCTGAAAGAAAAAATGTCAACAAATGCTCTCTTGAAATTATTAATGAACAAATAAAAAATATTACAGTACAGCTAAAGTAACTCTCTAGTAGGTACCTAGTGGGTAATGAGGACGACAAAGCGGACTAGATATAGGCCATGTGATTGTAACTTTTCTAGTTAAAATATTTTAATATATGTTACAATATATGACTATGTTTTTTATTTTGTATAATTAAGTAAGAACTCTTACAATTATTTCTATATAACAATTTGAAAGTAGAGATCTCGTTGATTTCATTAAATATTTTATGCAATTCGATGCGGTCAACTTCGTTTGTGAGGTGTTTTCAATATCGATTTTACTTAATTATTTTGGTTATTATGAGGGTTACTTTACTACATGAGTATATATATATATATATACATATATATACATATATATATATATATATATATATATATATATATATATATATATATATATATATATATATATATATATATATATATATATATATATATATATATATATATATATATATATATATATATATATATATATATATATATATATATATATATATATATATATATATATATATATATATATATATATATATATATATATATATATATATATATATATATATATATATATATATATATATATATATATATATATATATATATATTATATATATATATATATATATATATATATATATATATATATATATATATATATATATATATATATATATATATATATATATATATATATATATATATATATATATATATATATATATATATATAGGGCAGACGTGTCGCATCGATTTTTATATTTTAATAAGTTTAAGTAAATAAATCGCAGTGTCACTTAATTACATGGTTTAAGTAAATAAATCACAGTGTCACTTAATTAAGTATACTTTAAAACAAGCTGTTCAACGTGATCAAGAAAGCTCACGCTTTGACCTTCACCTATGAGCAAGCGATGTAATCATAGATTCTAATTCTGTACCATTCAAAATATGGGCCCTTCTTATCACGAATACATAGCAAAAAGTAAAAAAAGTTGTATAACATGAGTAAGTCACCGGGCGGAAATTCGCATGCCAACCTCTCGAAGTTGAATGAAGTAGCGGTTCGGCAAGTTACGGTGCGCAAGCGCAAGAAATCAGAGACGGACTGTGACTGCAAAAAGGAGCTAATTAAATTTTGAAATGAATTAACAAAAATAATCTCCGATTTTACCAACATACAAAAGAACATATTGTTAATATTTTACAATTTACGTTGGTACAATAATAAATAAAAATCTTAACATAAGCTATGAAATATTAAACTCATTTGATCAATTACAGAAAATTAATTTCCTGCATAAATTTTTCTATTCAAATATTCGAAGTATAGTGAAGCCTGGAAAACTAGATGAACTAAAATGTACAATAAAATCTATAAATGCTAAAGTACAGTTCATTTTATTAACTGAAACTTGGATGAAATCATTTAATTAACTGAAAGGGGTGGTGGCCTGACCATGACCTGGAGCATATTTGCACTAATGAAAAATTTATTAACGGAAATAACTTAACGGAAATAACTTATGGATTCATGTCAAAAACATAATCTCGATATTGGTATCATCTACAAACCTGGTGATATGAACATTAATCAATTCATCGATGATTTCAAAGAACAGCTGAATAAAAAAAAACAAGCTATTATTTTTGGTGATTTTAATTTAAACATATTATCTAATAATAGAGACCTTAAGAGGTATAGAACTATGCTGACAGAATGTAGCTACACTATATTAAACAACGTAGACAAAAAAATTGCCACGCGTATTACAGCTTCAATAACAAATTTTAAGGATAAAAACTACCACCTGGCATTGAATGACTCTGCAATCTCAGATCATATGCAGATATTTCAAGGAATTAAAAAATAATGAATTTTTTGCCACAATTGGTACCGTCTTGGCTATCCAGATACCGTGTAAGTTTATATAGGTATATACGTATAAGGTAATTAATTATAGGCTAATCTCAGTTTTACCTGTAATTTCTAAAATATTTGAAAAAGTAATTTATAGTCGGTTATTGGATGCTAAAAATGTAGGCTTGGGTATATTTATAGATTTGAAGAAGGCTTTCGATACAGTAAGTCACTCTATTCTGCTACAAAAAGGTAAATCTAAATTGGAATGGAATAGGTATCAGCGGTACAGCTCACAAATTATTAGAATTTTACTTAACTAATCATCAAAAAATAGTAAAAATCGATAAATATCTGAGTACAATTCATATAGTTATAGATCCTTGAAGTACACCAAAGTTATTCGTATAACTTTGGTGTACTTCAAGGATCTATACTTGGGCCCCTGTTATTTTTAATCTATATTAATAACATGAGTGAGTTATCCTTTCATGGTGAACTTACACTCTATGCCGATGACACAATTTTTTTTTTATTTTGGTCGTTCAATGCAAAAGTTATCAATATATGATCAAGGAGATCTTAATCTGTTACACAGATGGTTTCAATACAATCTTCTAACATTAAATATACAATAAACATATACACAATAAACATACTAAAAACAAAAAAGTCCCAAATTGAACTAAAATATTTAGGGCTAATTTTGGATAGTAACCTTACAAGGGCAGCGCATATTGATAATATTAAATCGTTGTGTGGTATCTTTCGGTGTCTACCTCGTAGTGTATGTTACACTATATATTTTACATTAGTTCAACCAAACTTGATAGAAATTTGGGGTGCAGCCTTGAAAAGTAAATTAAGATGTCTGCAAATTATCCAAAACAAAATAATAAACAAAAAAGTTAACGACTACATATAAAATATATAACAAAACGAAATTTTTAAATATTCGCAAAATTTTAAAACATAATTTGCAAACAGATTTATCTTTTCTGACAAATATCCAAAAAGGAAATATACCCCTACGAAATGCAAATAATTTATATATATTTACCCAATATATTTACCCAAGACACGAACTAATTGTAGACAGAAATGTGTTACTTACAAAGAAGCACAATTATTCAATATAATATAATTACCCCGAGGTATAAATTTTAATAAATTTAGAACTTTGTTAAAAGAATATCTATATAAAAGTTAGAATCTGACCCTGTAAAGTAACGAATGTGGATAAACTTTCATTGAGAATGTGATGATTATTATATTATCTTCTTTTCATTTTTTTTATTTCATTTATAGAATTAAAGCATATTTTTGTGTATTTAATTATGTGTTAATTTTTGTGTACAATGTTTGCTGGATAACAACGCTCACAATAGCTAATGTAGAAATAATGAGTATTCTCAGCAATTGAAAATTTCTTTTTGAAGTATATATATATATATATATATATATATATATATATATATATATATATATATATATATATATATATATATATATATATATATATATATATATATATATATATATATATATATATATATATATATATATATATATATATATATATATATATATATATATATATATATATATATATATATATATATATATATATATATATATATATATATATATATATATATATATATATATATATATATATATATATATATATATTATATATATATATATATATATATATATATATATATATATATATATATATATATATATAGTATAGCCAAATAAGCTACATTAAGTAGCCGAATAGGTTACTGCGACATTAAGTGTGAAAATGACTTAGTTTCTTTGTCCATGGCCACGTGTCAATTGTAATATAAGTCAAGATAGCAAATCCAATACTATCAGTTTAAATTATTTTTACTTTACCACTTTGGTGAACTCACTGTTGAGTTCCGAAACGTGATAGGAGTGTATATAATCCTACTAGAGCGGAGAGGCAATGACAGTGGACGAGGCAGAGGAGGTATGCAGGGATCGCAGCGTTTGGCGCTGCGTTTTCTCTGACTACCCCTCTCTTATAACCCTTATTGCCATCCCCTCAATTTTTCCCATCACTGTGTAACATCCGTGAGTGACCTCCACTTTATAGATTAATGTTATTTTATAACACCAATAAAATATATAATATAAAATTATGTAATTCATCATAACCTTAGTTCTAAGTAACAGTAAATATATATATATATATATATATATATATATATATATATATATATATATATATATATATATATATATATATATATATATATATATATATATATATATATATATATATATATATATATATATATATATATATATATATATATATATATATATATATATATATATATATATATATATATATATATATATATATATATATATATATATATATATATATATATATTGTTTTAAAAGCTAAATAGAGGAAAAGCTCCACTAAGTCATTAAAGCTTCCTTATTTTAATATAAGCCTTTGTGAAGGTTAAGATATATAATAAATAAAGGTGAATGCCTCTATTCAAGTACAATGTTTACAAATGAATTGTGCATATTTTTCTCTGTACGCCTTGTATGTACTTAAAGGATATCAGCATTTTTATCATTACTACAGTTTTCTATTGTACAATTGAATTAAAGTTGTAAACTTGTTTTAAAGCTTTTTGATATACATATGCTATTTTATTTTATTATTTTTTTTTTTTATATTATAGGTGGCAAACGAGCTGACAGATCACCTGATGGTAAGTGAATACTGCCGCCCATGGACATTTGCAACACCAGAGGAGTTACAAAATGCGTTGCCGGCCTTTTAGATGGGAATACGCTCTTTTCTTGAAGGTCTGCAGGTCGTATCTGTCCGGAAATACCGAATGCGGCAACTCATTCCACAATTTTGTGGTGCGGGGCAGAAAATTTCTGTTAAAACGTACAGTAGTACTCTGCCAACTGTCAAGGTGGTGGGGGTGGTAGAGTTGTCGCATAGACCGATGACGGAAAGAGGCGGCAGGGATCAGCCCGAACAGTTCTTCAGAGCGCTCCCCATGATATATGCGGTAGAGAATGCATAGCGAGGCTACATCTCTACGCAGTGCCAAGGAGTCGAGCCGGTCAGAAATCTTTTCGCAATCGATAATTCGAGTCGCTCTCCTTTGAATGCGGTCTAAAGGGAGAAGCTGGTACTGGGGAGCCCCTGCCCAAAGATGTGAACAGTATTCCATGTGAGGCCGAACCTGAGCTTTATAAAGCTGCAGGCGGTGAGCCGGCGTGAAATACTGTTTCGATCTATTGAGCACACCGAGCTTCTTCGAGGCTAATTTAGCCTTACCCTCCAGATGACCACGAAACTGGACTTCGCTCGATATGTCGACGACAAGAATTCCGATATTGGCTGTGGCAGTTAGAGGAGTACTCTCGAAACGGAACGATACGACAAATGGCAGCTTTTTAGCGGTAAACGCGCAAACTTGTGTCTTCTTGGGGTTAAATTGGATAAGGTTTAGTTTACCCCAGTCTAATATTTTCCGAAACGAAATTTCAATTTCAGACACAAGTTTGGTTCGGCTTTCAATGACGTTTTCCCGAGAAATGTTGGCGCGGCCGGTGTATAAAGCATCACCCGTACTGTCATCCGCATAACAATGAATGCTACTCATTTGCAGCATATCATTAATGTGCAAGAGGAACAGCGTGGGTGATAGCACACAGCCTTGCGGGACACCAGCATTAACGGACATGAGATCGGAGCATTCGCCGTCGACTACGACCTTTATGCTTCTGCCAGTTAGGAAACTGGTGACCCATTCGCATAATTTCTCAGGAAGCCCATAGGAAGGAAGCTTTGAAAGTAGCGCTTTATGCCAAATCCGATCGAAGGCCTTCGCTATATCCAGACTAAAAGCCACAGCCTCGCCCTTACTCTCGATGGCCTGTGCCCAACGATGTGTCAGGTATACTAGGAGATCACCAACCGAGCGACCCTGACGGAAGCCGTACTGATGGTCGCTAAGCAGCTGGTGATCCTCAAGGTACCGTAGGAGCTGGTCGTTAATAATGGATTCCATTACTTTCGAGAGCAATGAGGTTATGGCTATTGGCCTGTAATTGGTCGGATCTGAGCGGTCGCCTTTTTTAGGGATCGGGTGCACTAAAGCTGTCTTCCATGAAGTCGGGACTACGCCAGAGGAATAGGAAAGCCGAAAAAGGCGCGTTATTGCCGGTGCCAACTCCGGGGCGCACGTCTTTAGAACAATGGGAGAGATTCCATCGGGCCCGCTCGATTTGTGGACATCCAGGGATAGCATTGCTGACCGCACTGCTTTTTGGTGGAATCGGATGTCCGGCATGACAAAATTGCACCGTGGTATTATCGGCGGGTCTTGGCCTTTGTCATCCAGGAATGAGTTGGACGCAAAGAATTTGCCCAAGAGGTCGGCTTTCTCCTTTGCGTCGTGGACCAATGAATCATCTCCCTTGAGCAAAGGTGGTAGAGATGGCGTACAGAAATTTCCTTGGACGGCTTTAGCGAGAGACCAAAATGCGCGAGTTCCAGACGGAAGACGCTCTAGTCGCTCGCCAATCCTGGAGGTGTACAAGAACTTCGCCCTAGCGATGTCTCTTTTGAAGGATCGGGAGATCCTTATTGGAGATCGGGAAGATTTTTAAAGAAGAGCTTTTTTATTTAAAAAAACATATGGAGTATTTTCTTTTTTTAATAATATTCGCTTTATCTTGCATACAGAATTTTTCGATTTAACAAAAATATTATAAATTGGTGGAAGTTAATGTCGCGTTTTTCTTGTTCGCACTGGGAAATTAAGATAGGTCATACTTTAGACTAGGAATCGAACCTACGATAACGTCAGTTTGAATTCAAGTTTGTTACGATGGCATTATTTTTTAATATATATAAAGTAATTTGAAAATAGCTTTGTATGTATATTCGAAGTATAATATAAAAAGTTAAATTAGAAATTTAATACAACCTTTGTAAATAAATTAATATATTAATATTCTGTAAGCTAATTTACTAAGCTTATTTAATTTAACAATGAACGGAGATTGTAGAGTGGAGTGTATTGACACTACGAATTTCTATTCATAGATTAACTTGCGTATAAAGCGTGAAGCTGACACAAGTATAGTAAAAAAAGCTACAAAATATATATATGTTAACAAAACCACCTAAGGCACACCAAAAGTAAATGTTATCTTATCTGTTGCATGGACGCCAAACGTCATATCGTGCAAGGAGCAAAATTTCAACCAATTTAGACCTAAATATTTCAATTTAGACCTTAACATACTCCTCATAAGGCAACATTTCCAGGACTCCCAAACAATCGGATGCACGATCCTAGTTTTAACATAATTCCAAAAAAGCCTAAGTTTTCGATCATCCTTTTCTCTATAACACTAAGGTTGTTTTCTCTAAAAGCTTTTGATTTAGGTCGTTTTGCAAGTGATAAGCGGTTATCATGTGGGTGGTATCGATCGATGCGCGAGTGCGCGTCAGGACTTCTAAATGGCAGTAAACATTCATTCCATCACTAGAAGCTGAGGAGCTCAGGCATGCATACGTTGCTGGTCCTTGCCGCTACGGCGCTGGCGTGCGCCTTAGCCCGCCCACCAGGTAAGTCGAATTTTTAAGCGATTTAAGCGATTTTTTTTGCTAAGCGTTTTTCCTTTTTGTCTTTGGCCAAGCTATTTTTTTGGATTTTGTGGAAAGTGATTTGCGAAGCGATTGACACCTGTTACACATGTTTTCGTTTAGTTCGTGGCGCCACTTTTTTAAACTACAGTATCGGATTTTTGGAATCTAGTTGTTATTTTTATTTTTATCTTGAATTAGAATATACGAGTGGGAAACGAGTGGGTACGAGTGGGTACAAAGAAAATATATTTTTAGGTTATGTTTTAGTTTAAAAGTAAACGAAGGTTCGACTCCTGACTTAATTTTTGTTTAGATTGTTTTTGCTTTATATGTGTGTGTCGCTTAAAGTAAAATTACTAGGTATCCCGTATTCCGGCTTAGCGAGTAACATAGATTTTTGCAGCAAATAAGTGATAATTTATAAGAAATATTTATATTAAAAAAAATAACAGTTAATTAAAAAAAGCTTATAATGGTACAAATAAAAAAAACGACAATTTAAAAAAAAAATAAAGCCTTTGACATTATATGCCGTATTAATTGCAAATAGTTACATAAATACAATATACGTCAAGATTTAATCAGGCGCTTAAAATTAACTCACATTAAGTAATTTACAGGAACCTTAATTAAAATTAAATGCAATTAAAGTTCTTTATAATTTTTAAATAACGATCTATTTATATGTACCACTTTATGACTATGCGGGTGTAATCTACGTCTCATAATAAATTCTAAACTTTAATTGAAATCGGGGACGGGAAAGCAGGGACTAAGCAACGGAGTGTCTTAACACTAGGTTCATATAGTTCCTGCTGTTTCCTCTGCCTACCCTGCCATATGCGGGATAAAGCGTGAAGCTAGAAAAAAACATTGAGATTATAATTGTCAAAATAAAAAAATGTAAGCAAAAAGGTGTTTGGGCTTAAAAAAAGATATAATTCGTTTAATATTATTATGTAATTTGTATATCTATTAAAAATAATTAACTATCATAAATGGCACTATAAAAAGAGCGCGAATAAAATAAATGTTTCACGCTTAACTTCAAAGTAGATAAAAAAACAAAAAAACACCGTTAAAGTAAATTAAAAATAAATTATAGCTTCAAGATTTATCCCGCACATGGCAGGATAAGGCAGAGGGAACTGTAGAAACCGTATGAACCTAGTGTTAAGACACTCTGTTGCTCAGTTCCTGCTTTCTCCGTCCCCGCTTTCCGCCTTTTTCGAGGCATTGCGTGTTGAGTGGCGGAACTCAACGCAGCGTTTTGCCTAGTTTCCAGAGCGAAGAAAATAGAAATGGAAAAATCCATCTTCCCCGAGTGGGAATCGAACCCTCAAGCCGTCGCGTTTACAGGCAGACGCTTACGCCTCTGCGCCAAAACGTTCCTCAAAAAAAAAAAAATAATTAAAGATATTAATAATCATAAAAATATAATTTTATTGACTTTTAAAATTGTTTTTGAATTTTCCACGTCCGATCTCAACGAATAGTCGATATAACATTATAAATAATAAAATTTAGCAAAGACAAAAAGTTAAAACACATAACAATTTGAGATTTTTGAGATTTGAGAACGTCGTGGCGTAGAAACCTAGCGTCGGCGTGTAGACGCGTTGTGGGTTCGATTCCCACTCGGGGAAAATGGAATGTTTCATTTTCATTTCCATGTTCTTTGCTCTGGCAACTACACAAGGCGGAGTTTCGAGTTCCGACATTTAACACGCAACACCTCGAAAAAAGGTGGTAAGCGGGAAAACAAGTGTCTTAACACTAGGTTCCTGCATTTCCCTCTGCCTGCCCTGCTACGAGCAGGATAAAGCGTGAAGTTAAAAAATATATAACAATTTCATTAGACGGTATGGTACATACTGCTGTATTCTTCTATACGGATGATTTCTTATTAATTTCTCATCATACCAAATATCTTAGTTAAAGGTTATATGTTTACATGTAAATTTCAACCGACATCGGCTGAAAGCTTTTGAACTTCTGAAGCTTATTGAAATTTAAATAAAAACACTTCGACTGGAAAAATAATTAGGCTCACCGTACTTAGAAACGATACTCATACACAGGGACAACATAAAAACATAGATTCATAAACACATTATCCTACTTTTCGTTGTGCAGTCGAGCAAAATCATTTTTTACATAAACGACATGAAATTTTGAAAGTTACCTAAATATAACTTAAATACGTACTAATACTTCATAATAATCAACTTTTGAATTTTTATTATTATGGAAAAATATACGTTGTGTATATTATTTTAATGTGCGAAAGTACAAAAATTATTTAATTACCACTAGTATTTCTAAAACTTAATAATTACTTAATTGAAACCATATTTCATAATCTCTAAACGCCAAAAACTTACCAGATTTTCTCTCTAAATACTTGCAAGATGGCAAGTGAAGAACGGAGTGTCTTAACACTAGATTCTTTTTTTTTTACCGTCGTGGCGCAGAGGTGCAACGTGTGCCTGTAACGCGACGGTTTCTGGGATCGATCACCAGTCGGAGAAGATGGATTTTTCTATTTCCATTTTCTTCGCTCTGGCAAACTAGGTAAAGCGCTGCGGTGAGTTCCGCCACTCAACACGCAATGCCTCGAAAAATGCGGAAGGCGGGGACGGAGAAAGTAGGGACTAAGCAACGGAGTGTCTTAACACTAGGTTCCCTCGGTACCTGCCGTTCCCTCGCCTACCCTGCCATGTGCGGGATAAAGCGTGAAACTAGTTTCGGAATATTCTAAAATATCACTACTTTTTGTAAAAACTCTTAACTCATTTGACGTATATTCTGATGTTAAGAACGACGAAAGAACTTAGTGAGTAGCATTTAAAAAAAGTACAACGGCCGCTTAACATATTAAATGATTATTAAAAAAAATTCATACAAGTTAAATTGTACTGTAGGCGAAATCATACAATAAAACACTACAAACACTAGAGAGGAGCTAAGGGTCTTAGCGACGAACCATTATTGCATTCTAAGGAGCCACTTATAGAAAATAAGCTAATAATGTAAAAAAATAACTAATAGGATTCAGAATATATTTGTTCGTTTTGCAATACGTTTTATATCGTTTCTTTTATGGATATTTATATTTATGCTAGTCTGTCTTCATCTTGACTTAAGATATATTTCTATGAAGATTAACCATTGAAAGTTCATTGTTTTTGTTCAAATTAGTACGATTGAACAAATTATTCAATATATCTGGAAAAAATAACAAAAAAGCTCTTTAAAAATTAAATTTTCTACACACACACACATATATATATATATATATATATATATATATATATATATATATATATATATATATATATATATATATATATATATATATATATATATATATATATATATATATATATATATATATATATATATATATATATATATATATATATATATATATATATATGTATAAAATAAGGAATTATTCAGTAAGCAATATATTGAAGGCCAATCAATTGAAATCAGAAGAAAGGATAGGAGTACAAATGAAAAGACGTATTAACCATTCAAACGAAATGTAGGTCGCGTTAATAATATCTAATAGATGACAACTCAATAAGTTTGTCTGAGTGCGAGTAATAATATGTTTAAAGCTATTTATTTTCCATACATTTTCATTTCTTTTTTAATTAGGGCTTACGGTGAAAACCTTCTAACCTCTGTGTCTCGAGGTAGACTAAATTTAGACATATGTATATGTCCTTATACTTTAGAATGTATCAGAAGTAACATAGGACTTTTTTTATTCTTTTTGTTGGTAACAATATTGTTTGTCAATAAATTTCAATATCTAGATACTTCAATGCTATATAGCATTCAATGTCAATTTCTAATTCAATTGGTAGCCAAGTTTCTGCTGTTTAGAATTTTTGTTTCTTTTGTATATATATATATATATATATATATATATATATATATATATATATATATATATATATATATATATATATGTATATATATATATATATATATATATATATATACATATATATATATATATATATATATATATATATATATATATATATATATATATATATATATATATATATATATATATATATATATATATATATATATATATATATATATATATATATATATATATATATATATATATATATATATATATATATATATATTTAGCCTATAATATGTTACGCGTTGTATGAAATCGCGTTATAGGAAATCGCGTTGAACGAGAAAAAATTTGTATAACGCGAATGAAATATTTAAAAAAAATAATATTAATTGAAAAAAATTTAATAAATTGTATAAACTCGCGTTATACGGGAGAGTACTGTAATACTTTTACATACTATATGTTATAGGGTACAATGTATGTATTTGTATTTGAAACTAAGTTGTCATTGTACAACGCTCCTTATCGTACGAGCTAATTTTATAATTAGCTTAACGTTAAAAAGTTACTAGAGCTTTGTTCAAAGAGCTTACAATTCTATTATCCATATTTTAAATGAACTTTTTTGTCATAACATTAAAAAATAACAAAAGAATCCAAGCTTAGTTAATTACGTGGCGACTGGCTCAAAAGTGGGAAACAGATTATTTATATATTGTCAGATGGTAAACGAGCAGAAGGGCCACCTGATGTTATGTGGACACCTTTGTCCATAGACAACCTGAGAGGATGTGAATGCGTTGCCAACCAAATATGTAGGCCAACCCATCTTTATGTACTTCCGGAACTCTCATTCACCTGACGAAACACAACAGCATTAATATGCTGCTGTTTCACGACGGTGTTCTGTGAGAGTGTGGTAATTATCCGGTTTGAGCCTGGCCCTTTTGAGTTACTGGTGGTAGTGTGGCTTGATTCTACCAGTTGATGATGAATGTCAATAAGAGTGTAAAGCGTTTGTCTGTGTATATGACGACGATAGTGGATTCGATTCCCATGAGAAGAAGAAGAAGAAGAAGAAGTTAAAAAAATCATAGCACAACATTGGGATTGGCCACTCAACAAATATTACATTCCAACTTAGGCTCTCTCTACCTAGATTAATCACCGGTGTGATTTAAAAATTTAATGAAATATTTTCAATGTATTTCGTGAAATGAAATATATATATATTTTTAATTCATTCCAACGCTATACATTATATGCTAATTATTTAACAGTCTAACAATCAATCTATAGCCTTATATTTCCCAATAAGTAACCAATTTACGTAACGAAGCTTATCAATCCAACTAACAAGAGCTTTCTGATATTACAAAAGAACTTAACTCTACTAAACTATAAAACCGATATTGACTTATTACAAACTTCGAAGTAAATTATCTTAAGTGAAAGCTCAAGTGACAAAATATTTAAATATATAACTTAGAAATTATATATTTGTAGTGGTTCCTCTGGCTTGATGAGATCTAAGTGATGGTTTGCCAATACTTGTCTTAACTTTATATATAGAGAACTAAGTTTAAGTTAGTTAGGACTGATATTTAGTATCAATTTCAATAGTTACAGATTTAGTTACTGATAGTGAACTGATCTGAGCCAATGGTTAAAACTTCTCTATTTAGTCTTTTTCTAGTAAATATACATCTGAAGTTTGTGAAATCAAATTGTTCTGTTCATCTGTCAGATAAAGAACATATCCTAACTAGAACTTCATCAGCTAGTTTTGAAACCGGTTCTAAGAATTATTTGTCACTCGATGTGTTAAACAGCTTAATTTTTCTTACACACTATATCCCGCAAATTATAGTAGGAAGAGAGAAAATATTAAAAAGATAAATATTTTTATTTTGAATGGCGGAACTTAAAGGTGCGGTGCCCAAAAAAAGATGTCAGATCCAATATATATATATATATATATATATATATATATATATATATATATATATATATATATATATATATATATATATATATATATATATATATATATATAATATATATATATATATATATATATATATATATATATATATATATATATATATATATATATATATATATATATATATATATATATATATATATATATATATATATATATATATATATATATATATATATATGTATATATATATATATATATATATATATATATATATATATATAGCAGGTTAAGCGGAGAAAACTCATCGTTAAGACACTCCGCTCTCCGTCAACCTTACGAGACACTGCATGTTGAGTGGCGGAACTCAACGCCGCGTTTGTGTCTAGAATTACATACTGCCACGGGATATTTGTAATATAAGACTTTAATGTAGAATTTGCAAAGTAAAATCCTTTTATAAATCGAAAATACTATTGTCTACGAAAAAGTTCAAGAATTTCAAATAGCTATTATTAAAACGGTCACACAATTAAAACGGTGTCGGTCAGCTCTAAAGCTATTTTCTCTGTAAATATACTGAAATGGGTTGTTTTAAGTGATTGCCAAAAATATCTGACCTGGTCTACGATAATTTCGTTTCAACTTGATTACTTAAATAATAAATGTCTTTTAATTAATATTTAAATTTAAATTAAAAAAAACTGCGTCGTGGCGTAGAGGCGTAGCGTCTGCCTGTAAACGCGACGGTTTGTGAGGTTGATTCCCGCTCGGGGATAATAGATTTTTCTATTTCCATTTTGTTCGCTCTGGCAACTAGGCAAAGTGCGGCGTTAAGTTCCGTCAATCTACACGCAAAGCTTCGAAAAAAGAAGGAAAGCAGGGAACGGAGTGTCTTAACACTAGATTACCCTGCTTTATGCGGTATTGAGCATGACGCTATAAAAAATCAACGCTTTTCATAATTTAAGCTCTAATTGCTTAGACGAGAACCGGAAGTTGTAGGAGCTTTTCTATATGAATATAATTACTAAAGTATATTCATTTTAGTGTTTTTAGTTTATTATGATATTTGAATTTACTACCATAGATTTTATTGTTATTATGCATTGTGTTATAGTTTTAGGTTCGATTTCCGCTCAGATTAATGTTAACGATTAATGCAAACGGCAATAGGAGCTAGAGTCACACCACTCCGTTGTCTCTACTTTCAAAATGCTCGCGTATTAATAATTGAAACCAAAATAATATAGTCATTTTAGAGCTTTAATTAATATAAAATCAATTTTCACGAATTTCATGTAAAATTTTCTCTATTGTATGAAATAATTTTATGATCGAACGTATTTCGTGGAACAATTTTGTATGTAACACTTTATTATGTTCGTGTAGTATTTTTTATAACGACCTCACTTTTCATGTTATGTTCAAATTCTAGACATTGTGGTGGTTAAAAAGGTGATTAGACATCTCTCTGTCTCCCTCTTTCTTTTTCTCTATCTCTGTCATTCCAGAACGGAGAAAATGACACTATTTAATTCGTGATTTTGTTTCCTTGGGAATGTAATTCAAATTTGTGATTCAATTAAACTCTTTAGAACAGCTCTGAAATGAATTCATGTATATTGAGTTAATTAGAAGTCAATAGTATTATTAAATATGTGTTTATTCGAAAAATAGTTAAGGGAAATATTTAAAATTACAAAAATAAATTGTTACAACGTTATGGCGCACAGGCGTAGCGTCTGCCGGTAAACGCGACGGTTAGTGGATTCGATTCCTACTTGGCGAGATGAATTTTTATATTTCCATTTTCTTTGCTCTGGCAACTAGGCAAAACGCGGCGTTGAGTTCCATCGCTCAACACGCAATGCCCCGACAAAAGCAAGCAAGGGGCGGAATGTCTTAACACACCTAGTGTTCTATGGTTACAAAGAATTTAGAAGTTATCCGAATTTTAATATTATTAAAAAGTTCTAAAAAAACAATGGTTGCCTGTAAAGTCGGTTTTACGGGCGAAGATTTTACGTGACAACGTATTTTTCTCGGTAGAATATTTATTGATATGAATATTATTAAATTGCAAAATAGGAACAAGGAATTGAATGAAAATAAGAATTGCACAAATTTTAAGTATAGAAAATATATTTTGTTTATTAAAACATTGTACATGTAAACTTAAACTTAACTAATTCCTATTTGAGTGATTTTGTTGAGGATAGGACGATGATAGGAGAAATATGAAATGAAAGGAAGTGTTTCTGCTGTAATGTGTCTTGCGAAAATCAAGTCGATGGTTGTTCCTTTTAACGTAGTTGACTTAGAAACGTTTGATACGCAATCAAGATTATACGCATATTTCATGAAATTAAGAAACGACTTGTCAGGCTTTACGTTTTTGTTAAAATCACCACACAGAAGAATCAGTATACTAGAATCAACTTTCACGAACGAGTATAAACTTGAAGCTAGTATTAGCGGTGAAGCAAGTAACGTCAGTCATGCATATGTCACCCTTGTAAATGACGAATCTAAGCACTCCACATTTTCCGATCCGAACCGAATCCGACCGATCATAGTTCGGTAACTCATCGTAACGTTACCGGGCGTTACACTTTTTCATGAGTGACTCCGAGCCGCAACCTAATTTAAGAAATTGTCACGTCAAAAAGTAATACATATCTTTGTATATGAATATATAACACTATATATTCAATATTTATATCCTTTTATGGTTAAAGATCCTATGTCAATATTATAACGGCTTTGGGTTTCATAACAGAACACACATTACGCTTTGATTACTTAGCTACTGTACGTATGTATGTAAAACTCTACTTGTTGATTTTGTCATAGTCGTAACAATTTTTATGGGAATTCTCGAACTACAATTAAAAATATAAATTACACAAAAGGCTGTAATGACGCAGTGTCGCATCGTCTGATTGACGTAAACTCGACTTTTGTGGGTTCTATTTCCATTCAAGTGAATAATTGTTTTACTTAATTTCCCACTGGTAAGATTACAAGCACGGCGTTGATTTCCGTTACTCAACAAATCGAACCTAGCAGGGTCGCCATGTAATGGTGCCCTGAGAGAGGAATGAAAGCCGTGACTGCTGAGTAGATACTGATTTTATTTCCTTTTTTTTTTTTTTTTTTTTTTTTTTCGAAAATGGCTTGAATGCTGTTGACCTCAATTGGTCTTGACAGCGTCACCGGGCGGGGGGGGGACGGAGTGTGCCTCGTCCCCAGAGAATAAAATGAGCATTAATAGCTGCTCAGAAGAAGGTGTGTAGGGCGGTCATGGACCGACTGGCCCCGACGCGCCGAGGCGCGGTCGTGCCGTTGTGAAAGATGGGCCGCGTCGCCTGTTACGGCGGCGACGGCGAGACTTTGGGACTGAGGAGTGTAAACCTTCCGTTGTAGTTGCGGTTGGCTACAGTAATTGGGTCATCGGGGTCTAAAAGAACGCTTCGAGGGCGTCGAAGTAATTTGTGAGGATGGGGAGCGTACTTAGACGCTTGAACGATTAGGGGATTAGGGTGAGAGTCTGCGCGCTCGTAGTAGCGCTTGGCTAAGCCTTTGCAGAACTCTTTGATCGATTCCAATTCGAAGTCTTTATGTAGGTCAACGTTGCGAACGTACCAGGGGCATCCGGATGCTATCCTGAGGAATTTATTTTGGACTCTCTGAAGGAGATCTGTGTTTGTGTGTGCGAACACTACACTGGCGTAGGTCATTATGGGGCGGATGCAAGTTTTGTACAATGTCAGCTTGTTACGAAGTGACATTTTACTCCGCTTGCATATGAGAGGGTACAGCCTGCTCAGGATGAACATGGCTTTGTTTCTCACGTGTCTAATGTGAGGGCGGAAAGTGAATCGCGAATCTAGGATGACGCCTAGATATTTGACCTGGTTTTCCCAGGGGATCGGTTTGTTTTGTAGCCGTATAGTAGAGACGGTTTCGTATCGTTTACGCGGAAAGAGTACCGCTGCGCTTTTCTCCGGGTTGACCTCAAACCGCCACTTGCTAAACCAATCGCCTAAGGCGTCGGCCGGCGAGTTGCAGTCTTTCGGCTAGGATCCAAGCGGAGCGGTCCGTGGTGTAGAGCGCGGTGTCGTCGGCGTACATCGCGAGTTCTACTTTTGGAACGCGCGGAATATCGCTCGTGTACAGTGCGTATAGAAGGGGGGGAGAGTGTGGAGCCTTGTGGGACTCCAGCGCGGACGGGACGACGCGACGAGAGGGTCCCTTCTATACGGTAGCGGAACGTGCGGTTCGACAAGTACTCTCGAATGATGTGCACGAGAGTGTCCGGGAGTGCCATACGGCGGAGCTTGAAGAGCAGGCCGTTGTGCCAAACCTTGTCGAATGCTTTAGCGATATCTAAGAATACGGCAGCCGTGTCGCTGCGGATCGAACGGTGTACGTGGTACTTAGCGATATGTTCTGTGAGTCGGTGAACTTGATGAACGGCAGAGTGCCGTTGTCGAAATCCAAACTGCTCGTCGATGAGCAGTTTCTTCGTCTCTACTATTTCTTTAATTCGAGCGAGTACGATTCTCTCGTAGACTTTCCCAAGGCAGCTGATGAGGCTGATGGGTCTGTAACTCGAGGGTAGGTGGGGCGGGTTTATTGGGTTTTCGAATCCCTATGACGGTGGCTTCCTTCCATTCGGCGGGGAAGGAGCACCCTGCTAGAAGAGCATTGAAAATCATGACCAATAAAGACACGAATTGGATCGGAAGATTCTTAAGGACCTTGTTGGGGATGTTGTCAGGCCCCGGGGCCTTCTTGGGATTGAGGTCCTTGAGGATATTTTTAACTTCGTCTACGTCGGTCGGGCGAACCGGTTCGCCGGTCGGGGGCAACGATGCCCACTCTGCCACCTCGGAGTCCACCATCGATAGGTGTTCCGGGTCGCATGGCTGACTGCTCGGTGAGCATTGCGCTTCTAAACTATCTGCGAGGCATTCCGCTTTTTCTGTGTCGTCGGCCGCGGTGGTGTTATCCGGCTTAGAGAGAGGAGGCATAGTCGCCACTGTGTCGGATCGAAAGGTTCTCGACAGCGCCCAGAACGCCTGGGCCGTTGGCGTGAGCCCCTCGAGCCGAACATCCCAAGACTCGCCTCTGAGTTGTTCAAATTGGGATTTGACTCTTCTCCTAAGGTCGTTAAGCTTTTTACGGTTTTTTGTCGTTAGGACACGCGTCGTGGTCTCTGGTGGCCTTATTTTTACGTCGAATAAGGCGTCGTAGTTTCTCTGAGATCTCAAATCTGCCTTCGGGCAGCTCTGGGACCTCTTTGGAGCAACTTTGGAGCGTGTCCTGTATAAATTGGGTAAATTTAGTCGCGGCGTCCTTTGCTACGTCTACGGAGTCTATGATGCCAGGAATCATGTGCGCGAGAGGGGAGTCGTCTGCTCTGATGAGCTTGGCGAACTTTTTCCAATTTATAATGACTTTTGTTGGCTGGCCTGAAGGGCTGTCCGAACCTAGTTTTAATACTACTGGTCTGTGATCAGAGTCGAGTTCCGATAGCGATTCTATAGAGCGTATCCTGAGGGACACGTCCTTAAGAATGGCTATGTCCAGAACTTCTGGGCTGCCTATTTGTCCGGTTGGATACCTGGATGGTGTTGATGGGCCTAGTACGGAGAGGTTGTATCTATCCGCGAGGCTTTCAAGATATCGGCCTTTGGTGTTGTGGCGGGTCGAATTCCACACGGGGTTCTTGCTATTGAGGTCCCCAGTCAGAATGACCGAGGGACCCATATTGATCAGTAGTTTTAAGTCATTTTCAAGTAAGGGCTTGTTCGGTGAGAGGTAAACCGAAGCTATTATGATTGGCTGATGGCCTGTGAGAAATATCTGGCATATAGACGCCTCGACGTTTTCAAGGGCCGCAGGCGGATCTAATGGTACGCAATGCAATGTCTTTTTAAAATACAAAAGAGTTCCTCCACCTGCGAGGTGGGTCGATCGTTGCGTATTAAGCGGTAGTTCGCGATTTTCGGATCACGTATGCCGGGTTTCAGGAACGTTTCCTGTATGCAAAAAATGTCGAGTTGGTGCGCGGTAACGAAATCGCGTATTAGGTCGTTTTGGCCGGCGACACTGTTTGCGTTGAACGTCGCGATCTATAGGGCTCTAGGTTTTATGCGCGCGAGTCGCGTGTCAGCGGACAATGGGGTGTTTTTATTTAACGCAGCCATTGAATTATTATGCGTTAAAGAAAATTTTTGACGGCTCTGGTCAGAGCGGCGTGCTCGAGGGTCGCGTTATGTCTGGCGTTGTTTATGTTGTCTAATTTTCCCTAGCAATTTTTCGAGCAGACTTAGTTCGTCTAGGTTGATCGTGTCAGCGAGTTCGCTTATGTTATACGTTTCTGTTTCTGTGGGCTGCGCGGGGGTGGACTGCCGGGGGTCCACCCTTGGTTCGGTTTGCGGTGGCTGACGGTTGGCCAGCCGCGGGTCCCTTCGCGACGGAATATATGCGGGAGCGTGAGCGAGCCGAGGGTCCACGCTTGGTGTTGGCGTGTATTTGGGTGTTTGGTTGACCTGACGGGGGTCCACCCATGGTGCGGCAAGTCGGGGTTGCATGGGATTGAACCATGCGTTGGTCGTTGGTGCAGGTGCCGGGAGGTACTCGTGCGGGGCTGAAGGCATCGCATGAGTATGATGGGAATAGTTGGAGGGTCTCGAAACCCTCCCCATCCCGTCGCCCTGCCTTGCGTGCCTGCGGCGCGGGGGCCATGGGGCATCCTCTGTAATTCGCGGGATGCCCCTGGGTCCCGCACAACACGCAGCTCGGCGGAACGACGGGGTCTGGCACTTTGCGGGGACAATCCGCGGTGCTATGGTCCTCCAGACACTTCACACATCTGTGTCTGCCGTTGCAGTTCCGTGCTGAGTGCCCGTACCTTTGGCAGCGATGACACTGCCCTATTAAGCCGCGGTTTCGAGGGGGCTCCACGCGGATGCCCGTCAGGAAGCATAGGTTTTTAATATTAAATATTTTCTTACCCTCGGGGGTAAGATCGGATATTATTAGGCAACTATCATACGGTTTTTACTCTTGAAATGGTACATCCGATGTATCTGGCGAACCGGGTATCCTTGGGACTGAAGGTCCTGCAGGATATAATCTGTCTCTAATTCTTTCGGTAAACCCTTGATGACGACGCGCAATTGCCGCTCGTCCTCAAGGGCGTACGTGTGGAAGCCCACGTTGATTTCCCTAAGGTGTGCCGTGAGGCGGCGGTGGTCTGACGTCTGAGGGCAGTGGACTTTGATGCCCTCCTGGGAGGCTCGCGCAGACGTGAAAGACACTTTCTGCGCGAGCATCCAGGCTGACACCTTGTTTCCATGCCCCCTTATCCTGGATTATTACCGGCGGCGGTGCCCTACCACGCGGAACGGACGCGGTGGCCTGAGGGGCCGAGCTTGTCGTGGCCGTAGGGGCCGGAGAAATGATTATTTCCGGTACCGAGGGTACCGGGGAAATGATTGTAGACGCCTCCTCGTCACGGGGAACGGGGGCTGCGGCAGCCTTTTTAGGGGCTTTCGCGGGGACGGTTTTGGTAGTCTTGGCGTTTAATTTACGTTTGGCGGCCTTGGTGACCACCGTCTCAAATTCACCCTCTGCGGCGTCCTCAGTGAGGTCCATCGCAGCGGGTGCCTCTTGCGACTTAACGAAAGACATCGCGCTGTCAAAAACGGATGCGTGGTTTTGTTTAAGGAAGGCTAAGAGCGCTTCCATTACCATGGTCGTAGATGCCATGTTATCGGACAAGAGAGAGACCTAGGGTAGCTAAATGATTAAAATTAGTTATACCTCTCCTTAGGCGGGTCGGGCGGCAGAGCAGGATCGGCGGCGCCTCACAGCACTGCACAACACTACACTGCACGGCACTACACACACAACTGCTACGTACAAACGCAAGTACGCATTAGCGCGCGCGCACAATCGGTCTGGCTTATCAGCTTAGTCGTGAGAACGAAGACGGCACGTCCGCACGGCTCGGCAGTCAAAGCGAGAATATTTCCGAGATTTTATTTCCAATAGATCGTACATTAAATAGGTACAAAAGTAGGTTACATAGTATATAATGGTTAATAAGCAAGTTTAGTTAATATAATCTATTCACTACATCTCAGGTATGTTAGGATGTCTTCACATTGGTTTCAAATTACTTTAGCCTAATACGAAATATATAGGAAAAAACGTAAATGTACGAACGTGAACTTTCATTCATTAAAATTTAATTATTGAATAAAATAAAATATATATAACTCTCTCTCCCTCTCTCTCCTTTTCTCTCTCTCCCTCCCCTCTCTCTCTCCCTCCCTCTCTCTTTCTCTTTCTTCCTCCCTCTGAAACATAATAGCTACACTAAATTCGAAATCAGTTAAGCCGTTTCTGTTTCTAATTATTTCAAATATATTTTCTATGTACATACATCGAGTTACATTTTTATTATATATTAACAAATTGACAAAGTAACTTGCATCAACATGATGGACGCTTTAAATGAATGCTATATATAGAAACTTTACTCGGCGTCCTTTTATCGTAAAGTGATACTATATTAACACACATTAGCCCTATACATATGTGTACAGTATTTTAAAATAACAATTTATAGTAAATTTTATATATATTTTAGCTCGCACATTTCCCCAGTAGGTGTAGGTGAAGGATAATCCTTAAATAAGTATACTTTCTTTTTTACTACATCTAGAAAACTAAGCATTAGTTATTCCTATTTAGTACGTTGTATATATGAACAATATCTTCTGTTAATAGTATTTTTTTTTAACTTCACGCTTTATCTCACACATGGCAGGGTAGGCAGAGGGAACCGCAGGGACCGTAGGAACCTAGTGTTAAGACACTCCGTTGCTTAGTCCCTGCTTTCTCCGTCCCCGCTTTCCGCCTTTTTCGATTCATTGCGTGTTGAGTGGCGGAACTCAACCCTGCGCTTTGCCTAATTTACCAGAGCGGAGAAAATGGAATTAGAACAATCTATTTTCCCCGACTGGGGATAGTTAGAATTTTATTAATTTCCCTTATAGAAGCTTTGGAGCTTTTTTTAGAGCTTAATCTAATGTTATGATTTCAGGGTGAAAATTAATAATATATATAATTCATATTTTTATCACATCTATTTACAGTTAATGTTAATATTTGAAGCCTTAACTATATACGAATTTATCTTTTTGTGTTTATATCTGGAGATTTATGATATGTTATAACCTATCATAAACGTAAGAAAATATTGAAAAAAATTAAAAATAAATAACTTAACAAAAAAGATGAATAAGTGATCTGACCAAGTCCTCTCTCCGATACAATAATTATACCGCATTTTCATCAACTATCGACTAAGCTAACTGTTCATCTAAGCCTTGTGGCTAATGTCCATCGATAATCCGTCTTGATACTAAGCGGATGCCAACGAGCAAGTATTAAACTCGACGTTCAATCTTGAACGTTCGTTACTTCTGACTAAAATTGTTTTTTTCTAACTAAAATTGATTTCTTATACACTACATTATACAGAACCATAATTGGCAAAGGTTTTTAGCATTTTAGGGTTAACATAAAATAAAATAAAATATTTATGATTTGTCATTTGTCAAATCATAAAATATCTATGATTTGTTTTATCGAATTTAATTTAATTATTTAGAATAAAAAAGCGAGGACGGAGAAAGCAGGGACTAAGCAACGGAGTGTCTTAACACTAGGTTCGTATTGTACCTGCAGTTCTCTTTACTTACCCTGCAATATGCGGGATAAAACGTGAAGCTAAAAAATAATGATCAAAAATGTAAATCAAAATTGCAAATAAAATACACAAATAAGGTATAAGACAAGTAGGATCGTTTTAGTTAGGTGCATAAAATAATATTTTTTTAATTATTCGTTTGATTTACATAGACATATAAGTTATGGTATATTATGTACATTTATTTTATTATAATAATCTCACTATTGGTAATAACCGCCAACATAGAACCTAACCTTGGCAAGCTTGTAGCGTTCTAGGTGTTCCCTGTTACTATGAAATATTGAAAGCTCTACCTAAAGTAAAGTAACATCGTCTAAAAGCACTTGTTGAGTTCGATATAACATTACACAATACAAAGGGTAGTAATATATATATATATATATATATATATATATATATATATATATATATATATATATATATATATATATATATATATATATATATATATATAATATATATATATATATATATATATATATATATATATATATATATATATATATATATATATATATATATATATATATCGACCCCTTTGTATTGTCTAATGTTAGTGAATCTAGGCAATTAATTGAACACAATGCTGTCATTCACGGCATGTCTGACTGACAGGTGACGTTTGTGGGAATTAAATGATTTATACTCTGCTTTCTGGTGCTATTCATAAGAACCAGATTTAAGAAAATAAAGAAAATCTATAACAACATATACCTCTTTATAACAATTTACACGTAAATATATAATGACTATTGAAAGTCGAGACACACTCGCTCGACACGTTTCCATAGCCATCAATCTTTAAAGATATTCGCTAAGGAATTCTCATACTTTTAGTAAAGTAAGTAACGCTTTCATTTTACCTTGCCTTTAGTTTTGCTATCCCCAGAAAAAATATTTGGAGATTATATTAAAATTGTTTTACAAAGTATTTTTCCTTGAGGCTGTACTAAAGAGATTATATTTTAAATGAATTAAAATAGTAGAGGTCCGTTGTGGTGCAGAGGCGTAAGCGTCTGCCTGTAAATGCAACGGTTTAAGGGTTTGATTCCCATTTGGGGAAGATAGATTTTTCTATTGCCATTTTCTTCGCTCTGGAAAATAGGCAAAGCGCCGTTGAGTTTCGCCACTCAACACGCAATGCCTCGAAAGCGTGAAAACGGAGTTTCTTAACTAGATTTCCACGATTCCTGCAGTTCCTTCTTTCCACACTACTATGAGCAGTATAAAGTGTGAAGTCTAAAAAAATGTATGATTACATTTAGACGTGGCTCGGCATTATATAGTTTATCGTAGCGTCCAGGATAAATTATTTAATTTGGCGTTATACCTGGAAATTCTATTTACTGGAAATTTACAGACGGGTGGGTGTAAAATGATTATTTAACCTTTAAAAGCTTAAAACGTTATTTATTGGTGTTTTTATAATGTTTTTTATAATTAAGTAATTGTTAAGATACTTCTCTTTATAAATTTTATTTGAAGTCTGTGGCGTATGGGCGTAGCGTCTGCCTGTATAAGCGACGGTTTGTGGCTTCGATTCCCACTGGGGGAAAAGGGATTTTATTATTTCCACTTCCTTAGCTCGGGAAACTAAGCAAAACGCGGCGTTGACTACCGCTACTCAACGCGCAATGCTTAGAAAAGGCAGAAAGCTGAAAACGGAGTGTCTTAACACTAGGTTCCTGCAGTTCCTTCTGAAAAAAATAGTTAAAATTTCGTCGTTTTAAAGATTATTCATGATCTTTGTTTAGTGAAGTTCCTCTCACTTCAAAAACTACGTGACCTACATTGGTATAGTTTATTATTTTATATAGAAATTCGATTTTTGAAGCACTTTACAATCCGTAATCCGTCCATCCATTTTTTATGATATTTTTCACAGTACACTAGTAAATTCGATTCTGATATAGGAAACTATTTGTTTTCGAATAATAAAAACTACAATACAATATGTTTTTCAATAAGTAAATACAAAATTAATAAACGAAAATTATTTGCTAGTAATTGGTACAAAAATTAAGCTAGCTACCTATTTCTTTTACTAAATTGAAATAATATTTAAAGAAAACAAAAAAAAATGAGAAAAATGTAGCGGGATTTGAACCCGCTCTTCTTGAAAACCATCCAAGCCCTCCGACCACTAAGCTTGGCGTTATTAGGGTTACGTTCAATTTTTTTTATATTTTCTTTAAGTAATTTAAAAATCATAAAAATATTTAGTATAACATGTTCATATTTTGTACAATTAACGTCCAGCTTCTTAATAAAAGTTAAATATCCAATAATAAAGGAAGAAAATGAATTATAACAAGTTTAACTGTCCAATGTATTTCACCAAATACCAATCACTAAAAGACTTTCCCACAATGGGAATTGTACCAACAACTTAGTTATATCACCCAGCTACTAAGTTCAAATCTGTGCATACAGGATTTGTCTTCACGCTTTATCCCGCACATGGCAGGATAAGCAGATGGAACTATAGAAACCATAGGAATCTAGTGTTAAGACACTCCGTTAATTAGGCCCTGCTTTCCGCGTTTTTCGAGGCATTGCGAATTGATTAGCTGAACTAAACGCCGCGCTTTACCTAGTTTCCAGAGCGAAGAAAATAAAAATAGAAAAATTCTTCTTCCCCTCATGGGAATCGAACCCACAAAACCATTGCATTTACAGATTACAGGCTGCCTCTGCGCTACGACAGCAATAGTAGGACAGATTTCAACTATTTTTCTTTTTACAGTTGGACCGGATGTACCGCCGGTGTCGCGCATTTTGCCGCCGGGGACTAAGTCACGTGTCCCACTGCAACCGTCGCCTGAGTTCCTTGCTACATACATATTGCCACAATATCTGATGCCTAGTGATATTAATTATGACGACGCTTTGAACGCTCCACGTCCGCCTCCTGAGTTGATAGCACGGGTAAATATTAAATTACATGTAAATAAATTGTATTTTAGTAATATGTATATTTACATCGCGATAGTTTGAGAAGATGGATTTTACTATTTTTTTAATTTTGATGATTTTTAAAGTGTTAATCCACACTGAGGATAGAAAAAATACTTAAAGAAAACATATAATTACTAACATAACATACTATTTCCATTTTCTTCGCTTGGAAACTAGTTAAAGCACGGCGTTGAGTTTCCGCCAGTAAATACGCAATGCCTCGAAAAAGGCGGAAAGCTACGACGAAGAAAGCAGGGATTAAGCAACGGAATGTCTTAACACTAGGTTAATATAGTTTTTCCAGTTGCCTCCGCCTACCCAGTATGCGGGAAAAAGCGTGAAACTAAAAAAAATGTGCTTGAGTATGATTCCTTTATAGTGTATTTGTAATGTAATTTAGTGCGTAATTAAAAGTACAAGGACCTTACCGTTAGAATTCACCTAGAATTACAATATTTAACAATTTTTTCACTCGTTGTCACAATGTTTTTAAAAAGCCCTCGATGCTTCAATCCAATTCTCACTTTTCTTATTTGTTTTACTTAGAATTGATATTCGATTTTACATCTTTTTATGCTTAGACTTTATAAGGCATGACGATTTTCTTAGATATTTATTATCTAGATCTTAGTTAACACATAGAAGCTCCGAAAATCCAGACTTACTGTCAGGCCTTCGCCTTTGCTTTCGACAGCTGCAGCCCAACGGTGAGTGAGGTAAACTAGAAGGTCACCAGTTGAACAACCATGGCGAAACCCATATTGACGGTCATTGATAAACTGGTGATCCTCTAGATAAACCAAGAGCTGGCTATTTATTATACTCTCCATAACTTTGGAGAGCAGGGAGGTGGTAGCGATAGGCCTATAGTTTGCTAGATTCGAGCTGTCACCTTCGGGACTACGCCGATTGAATAGAAAAGCCGAAATACAGGCGTTAGTACCGGTGTCAACTCAGAAGCGCAAGAAGGGAACCTTAAAGGATAAATGCCATCAGGTCCACTCGACTTGTGGATGTCCAAAGAAGTATGGGCTCGCCGAAAAGCTTTTTTACTGAACTTAATGTCCGGCATTGAGCTCAGACATCTCGGGATTGTCGGCAGTGTCTTGCCTTGGTCATCAAGAGTCGAGTTAGAGGCAAAGAGGGCTCCCAGGAGGTTGGCTTTCTCTTGGCCGTATGGACGATAGACATGGGTTACCTTCAAAAAGCGCGTCTACGTCCACCTTAAAAAAAGGCAACGCTCTTGTAACACCTCTGCTGTTACACAGGGTCATGGGTGTTGGTGATCACTTACCAGCTACTTAGCTAGTGTTTAATTATTAAACAATTATTACCTTATGATAGAATTAAGTAACGTACTAAATATGGAAATTCCAATTAGAATTTGTCCTCACATCAATAACTTATTACGTATACGTATACAATACCAAGCGTAAGGAAATTGTCAAATCAAATCCGCAAATCGTCACTTGTTCGCCGCAATACGTTTAGCTGTCGTCGTTAGATACTAATTAATAGAGAAAAGCCAATTATAAGGCCGCCATCGCAAAGCGGCACTGTGCTTATCTTCAAAATAGTCATTTATATATATATATATATATATATATATATTATATATATAATATAATATATATAATATATAATATATATATATATATATATATATATATATATTATATTATATATATATATATATATATATATATATATATATATATTATCTATATATATATATATATAAAATAT
>JAZFAU010000012.1:0-115000 GCA_037178615.1 Dione vanillae
AAAAGGGTCACCGCATCAGGACCGTCAAAAACGTTAGCAAAAATTCCTTTGTGTGGGGTTCCCAAGAAATTTTGCTAGTATTTGTTTTCTTTAGAAGGTTATTCTTAATAATTTAAGTGTAAAAATTTATAGTGAAAAAAAATAAAAATATTATGAAACAAGAATCTGGTAAGGGAGGAGATCTCAATTGGCGTTCGAGACTACAGTGTTAAAAATACCGGAGATCTGTCACGTAAAAAGCTTGTAGACCCCAGGCACGTGGAAAGAGGTTAATGATAGTTGACGAGGCGAAAGAGAGTGTGTATATATTGCCCGTTTTGAAAGGATTGATAAAAGATGAAGTTAAATAATTATGTTAAATGTAAAAATTTACTTATTATTACGTTTGAAGCCACTATATTTATTTATATCCAAATTTACAGCTTCTTCAAATTCATTCATACAAATACTACGAATTTCATATCAACGAGCGTTACAAACAAAAAAAATCAAACGCAACAAGTTGCTATAGTGGCAATGACTCTCATATGTCGACGGTTAGCGTAGAGCACTCGTAGCAAGTGCTACGCTCCGTAGCATTTTCATATTTGCTTATGTCATTTGAAATAGTTTTGTTTTTTTATTCGTATGTTAGGTAGAATTACAATTGGTATATATGAATTAAGAATTATTTTTGTGAAATCTGTGCAACTAAAACTGTTTTGAAAAATGTATAAATCATATTATAAATCATTTTAGCCACACATAAAAAATACACATTCATTTAAATTCTGAAATTGTAGTATTAAAAGTGGCTTTAATGTTAGATAAATGTATTTGTAACCCAATATCCTGAACTTCTGACCTTGACATATAATGGACGTAAATTCAATACGCTCGAGGCGCTTTAGTAAAATTTACAAATGGAAACGAATATTCAAAACTGTTAAATGTAAGTAATAAAAGCTTATTGTCGGCTAGTTAGGATTTTTAGTTTTTAGGCTGTTATTATTAATGTAAAAGCTTAAAACCGTATACAGGCCCAGGGGGATTTATGAAAAAAGTATAGCTTTTTGGTTAGAGCACAAGAATAAATTTGAAACTACATGTTATTTCAAATCATATAGCCCTAAATAAATCAATTATACCATGAAGTACTTTAAAAAAAATATTCGACGCTAAAGATAAAGCTCTAGCCAAATAAAGCATGCTAATAACAGTGCATCTAAACCTGTAATTAATGTAGATGTAGATTTAAATTTTTGTCATTAAAAGAATATTCCTTATAACGGCAAAATATATACGTATATACATTGACTCATACATTTTGCATTATATACAATCATAATTATATTGAAACACCTGAACTAACGTTAAAATGTCAGAACAGAGACGCTTCGCAGATTTGCGTCGCGCTAGCTCTGACCACAATAATTTTCGCTTAGCGGTACCTTCCCTTGTATCATAGTCCAAAAGAATTTGAATAAAACTGTAAAGTTCGAATACTCGTATTGTAATTTTGTCTGCTACGATAAACGGACAGAAATAAGAATAATTATATAAAAGTTAATATTGTTTATTGAGTAACATGTATATGTATACATACATATGACCACGGTGACAACGGTGTACATATGACCTTACTTATGATTGATATATCTGTGACCTTCCAATAAGTGCTTTCAACCAAACTTTCCCTAGCTAGTGAGCTAGGGAAATCACTTACATATGTATATGTATATATATATATATATATATATATATATATATATATATATATATATATATATATATATATATATATATATATATATATATATATATCTATATATATCTATATATATATATATATATATATATATATATATATATATATATATATATATATTCAGTGCATTACCATTACCTAATATATCTAAGATTATCGCTCGTTTCTGTATATAATTATTTTATCCTATACTGGTAAGGGGAAAGCGAAAGCCAACTTAATATGCAAAGTTTTGGAATTGGGCGGAAAGTAGGAAAGTAAAGGAGGTCTCGCTATATTGCTATATGATTGATTTGTATGAAGCTAAAAAATACAAGATGTTTCCGATAAAACGATGTACAGACTAGTAATTCGAGACCATTTGAAATGTAATATAAAACCATTTGATAGCTTTTCCTAAGAAATATGAGAATATTTCTTAGGAAAAGCTATTAAAAAGGTGCACTGAATTTATATCCTTCTATATACATATAGTATATCTCTATGCTCATATGTGTGATCACATACACTAATGAAAGTTTCATAAAATTTCCCTATAGACATTTGCTCCTACAATATTTCTACCTACTCGAATTTTTATATATTACAAGTGCTATATATTAAATATGTGTTATATATATATAACAAAATAAAATGTTTAATTGCTTAGCTAAATACTTGTGAAATTATTTTTATGCTAGAAAATTTGCAGTTTCCTCTGCCTACCCTGCCATGTGCGGGATAAAGCGTGAAGCTAAAAAAAATTGCATCCAACAATGATAAAATGATCACTGAAAGTAGTTTTCAATTCATATCATATTTGTACTTTAATTATTTATACCCTGGTCCTTGTTTAACCCATATAAATTTAAAAATGTGATAACCATTTCAAAACTAATAATGATAAAATTAACATAATAATGTACATTACATTACATTCAAAAACATCAGCTTAAATGAAAATTGAAAATATATTTTCATAAATTACACTGTGTACCGTGTAGTAGAAGCCTTGACCTAGTTAGCGAACAAGCCGAGATGCCGACCCAAAAAGCAATTCGAGTTAATATCACGATTCAACTGGTGGTTACAACCTGTTATTATTTTCGTAGACAAAAAATATATAAAAACGTTTTATACGTCATAAATACTTGTTAGGTTACTTAAGACTTGGTACGTGAGCGTTTAAGCGTTGATTGGCTTTTTTGTTTGACATGTAAAATATAACTTTTTATTTTTATATTTATAAAATTATACCATCCGCCCGTCGTGGTGCAGAGGCGCAACGTCTGCCTGTAACGCGACGGTTTCTGGGTTCGATCCCCAGTCGGGGAAGATGGATTTTTCTATTTCCATTTTCTTCGCTCTGGCAAACTAGGCAAAGCGCGGCGTTGAGTTCCGCCACTCAACACGCAATGCCTCGAAAAGGGCGGAAAGCGGGGACGGAGAAAGCAGGGACTAAGCAACGGAGTGTCTTAACACTAGGTTCTCACGGTCCCTGCAGTTCCCTCTGCCTACCCTACCATATGCGGGATAAAGCGTGAAGCTAAAAAAAATCTTATACCTTTATTGCCGATAAATTTTTTAGAACATTTCTATGATTGCTTTACTAAATTCATAATTAGAAATTAGAATTAGTAGTTTCAAAACAATTTTACTCCTAACCTCATATAAGGTATAGAAGAGGTTTTATAATGTAAATATAAAAATGATAATATTGTATATAAAATTATGTATTATATGACAATATCCAAACGTGTTGATCCGCTTAAGTGGATCCAAGAAATTTCCAAGTTTCAACCCAGGATCTGATGTCTTTAAAGACACGTGAAAAATAGAATAAATATTTAACGTCTTCTAACCTAACATTACAATTAAAATATCGAATTATAAAAAATACCTTATTGGTAATTGAATGGCATGAAAAGTCAGTATTGTTATTATAAAGACACCTTTGTTTGGAAACGATGAACTTACTTACTACTTATTTGATTAAGTATCTATTATTTAAGTAATATTATATCGTTACTTTTTTAGCTCATTTTCAACAGTATGGGGTGGTGTGGTGGTTTCGCATACAGCAAGGTAGGCAGAGGGAACCGCAGACACAGTAGGAACCTAGTGTTTAGACACTCCGATTCCCGCTTTCTGCCTTCGAGGCATCGTGTGTTAAACTCAACGCTTATCTAGAAGCCAGAGCGAAGAAAATAGAAATGTAATCTATCCTCAACTAGTTCAATATATATATATATATATATATATATATATATATATATATATATATATATATATATATATATATATATATATATATATATATATATATATATATATATAATAGGAAAGCATATAGAGAATGTAGAGTAATTGTAAACAAACCTTAACGCAATTAAGCAACATCCGCATGATAAGTTCTAGTGCCTTTCGTTCCACACCAATAAATGGATAACACAATTCTAAGAATTTCCTATTACACGTATGAAAGTCTGAGGAATTTAATAATATCATTACAACAAGAAATTTCAAATAAAACGATAAATCTAAAATTATTAACGGGAATTAAATTGTATTGGTTGGAATTAATATTGTTGTTTTAGAGTTCCGAAAATTAAGAAAAACAGAAACTAGGGGTTCTGTTCGATCGGTCACTAAAAGTGATAGGTCATATTGTCGTCCGACGGTCATTTTGTTATCTCCATAATCAAGGGGAAAAAAATAAATTGTACCACTTAGTTAGATTAATGATGATGATGAAGATGATGGTGTCTGTTAATTTGTGGACAAATCTGGAAGAGAAGAAACTACTTGGCATTTCATGTTATTCATGATGTACATTAAAAATAAAAAAAAGTAATGTAATATTTTTATAGTGTAATATAATTAACTTACTTTAAGCTAAGGCAATATTAAGTAACATGAAAATAGTAGGATATAAGAAGTAGCTAAAATTCCTTAATTCTAAATAATAATACAAAAATATATTCTTTTTGAATAATTTAAAGATTTTTAGAAATGGGAATTGTGTTAAATTTAGAGAGTGATGTGAAAAACTGGATAAGTAATGGCTCCCATTTTAAAGGATCTGCTCATACAGCATGCATGATTTAATATATATTAACGTTAGCTTTCGATCGTTTTCGGGAACAGGGTACTGTTTAAATTATATACGTTTGAAAGAAAAGATTTATATATAGCACGAACTATATTATAAATTATACATAGTAAATATATGTTTAGTATTAAAAGTGTTGTAATTTTTTGTGTAATCAATTTTAAAGAGGAAGGCAGCCCTGACGTTCAAATAACAATTTAGCAATAGCAATATTGTTCCACAATTATTCTAGTTGAGATGAGATTCAGTAACAATTAAATCAACCCAGCGTAATTTATATTATCAAATTATTAAAGGCCAAGTCCTTTTGAAATTGAAACAATAATAATTGCTTTGAGTAATAACAAGATAGAAGACACCTACTAAGGTATAAGTTGTTATTCTCATCCGTATTATAGTTGAGATTTTTAAATTTTATAGAGTGTTAACATACAAATATATTTTTTAAACAGAAATAAAATAATAAAAAGTCTATGAAAAAGCAATAAAATCTTCATTCAGAATTTCGCAACAAAAAATTGTTTACTATTGTATATAAATTCACCGCATGTAAACTTTTGGCTTAATTGGTTGGAGCATTTGAATGGTTAAGCCATTCATCATGTGATCAGATTTAAATCCTCTCATGGTTGAAAATTTTGTACAGAACTCCAATTACTTTACTGTTTTCGTTCCTAATATTATATTATTATGATTAATTTACAATTAATCTTGCATTTGTGATAATTAAATCTACTGGCCTTCTAATTGATTGTGTTGCCCCGTGTAAATTATTTTTTCTATTTATGGAAGTGATACGAATGCAAACTATTGTAGTCACAAATCAGCTAATATCCATATGTCATTTACACAAGATTTTTTCACAATCTCTTCCTTCGCAACGTGCCCTCGAAAATGTTCTGACAGATCTGTGACCAATATATAGTATATATAATTCTATGGATATGGTGCTATGGTATAGTGCTATGCTTTATAATATAGGCTTAAAAAAATGTGTTTGATATGGCGTAATCAATGCTGGCATACCAACTTGGTTTAATTTTAAATCAGGTGTTTAATAGGTATTTCATAATATTTTAATTGCATGCTGTCAAACTGAAGATAAATCGTCTGTTGTACATAAATAATGCCAGTGCATCGTAATATGTAATGATTAAGTTTGGAGATGGTCACCAGCTTGAACAGTGGAACTGAAAATATTAACAAGAGCCTACGAGTGATTAAACTTGAGGTTCTAGTACAAGAAATAGACAAAAAGACTTTAAGTAGTAGCACCTCTAATTGGATGAAAATGTAGACTATGCAAATTAGACTTAATAAATCGTATTGCTGATTGTAAATAGAATAACAATTCATTATTAGAAGTAAGTGAACGAAAGGTTTTCAAAAGTTTACAATTTTCAATTATTGCATAGTTTTGTTTGTGCATATTTTTTAGAATTTTCATAAATGAAATAAATATGTTTTTTATTATTTTCAGTTTCAGTAAAGTAGGCTCGACTATCGACATTGTAACCATGAAAAGAACGAAATAGAATTACGTGACACGTTTTAAGGTTAGCGACTCTGTGACCTTGGCTATTTACACCCAATGTTATAGGGTTACTACAGGACATTTTAAGAAACTTAGCAGAT
Source organism: Dione vanillae (assembly GCA_037178615.1). NCBI lineage: Eukaryota > Metazoa > Arthropoda > Insecta > Lepidoptera > Nymphalidae > Dione > Dione vanillae. Next base: position 6,474 of record JAZFAU010000012.1, read on the forward strand.
ATCTCGATAAAGTAAAGAAATTTGGACCAAAAACAATTTTGGTTGAATAAAAAATCCAACTAATGCATATTTAATTGTTTTTTTTCTGTAAATTTCAACTGAAATCAACAGATGATTAACCAAGTACATGTCTATCTAGACTTGCGTGCCACGCTGTACTGAGGCCGCGCATGCCTTGTAGCTCTGCGAGTAAAACAGATTGGGTTGTAAGTTTACTACGTGAATTCAATATTAAAACTGCCATCTGTAGATCTTTATTGGCAAATGTACGAGATGCACGTCCTACCTGCATAAGCTAACGGGGGCTACTGGAGCAGTGCAAGCAGATTATAGCCGTTTCATTCGAGCTATTCATTCATATGTCTGAAGCCGATCTGTTATTGCCCTACGTGTGTTTATTTTTTCAGAAGCATTTCTGATTTAAAACTTGAAATGTTGAAATATTTAAGCTCTGTTTGAAATATTTTTCTATCTCTTTAAATTTCTCTTTAGTTTGTTGCAAGGATTCAACGTTGTGATTTATTTTAGCTTTTGATTTAAGCAAGGGTGACATAGAGGAGTATACAGAAATATATAGAAATTATAATTGTTTAATTAAAAATTGCTACAAGAAAACCAAGACACTGTAATTATCATTATTATAGGAATTCAGCTTAAAATGTAATTATTTAAAAATAACCATTTTGTTATTTCAGGGTGGAATTTTAAATTTTACCTTACTTTGTTATAACGAAAACAAAATAAGGTAAAATTAATTTTATATATGGATATTTATACTATCATTCTATTTATTATTTATCTATGTAAGTATATAGTAAATAATGGATATGAAAATACGTATGTTAGATCTATAAGTTATATATTGAATTAATTTGCTGGTATTCAAGAAGTTCAATGTAATAGATGAATATTAAATTGAGCGTTGCGTTTCTCAATTATTGTTTATTTCATTGTTTATACCTCATATATATACACACATATCATATTCATACACAAAATTATAAAGTCACTTAATAATCATATCATCTGAACATAAAACATGGTAAAGTATGGACAGGACAGGTAAGATAAGAACAAGTCTTTTTTTCTCCTTAGGAATTTGAAAAGGCGAAGTATTGGATTTTTGTATAAATATTTTCGTTGTATGTTATGGCTTCTTTTTTGAGTTAAATTAAAATAACAACACAACACAACACAACATATATATATATATATATATATATATATATATATATATATATATATATATATATATATATATATATATATATATATATATATATATATATATATATATATATATATATATATATATATATATATATATATATATATCGTTTGGGCTTCATCATGAGGCGCAATGAATTTAATTTCTATATAGAAAAACATTTAACACTTTTTAGATATGGCAAAGTTGGAAATCGTTTGTCACAGAATTTTTCAATCTGACAAAAAGCGCGCTCAAACCTTGTGAAGCAAATCCAATTGGCTGATATGTGCAATATACCTAATCAATTATCATTTAAACTGTTCAAGTTTGAAATAGTTCATTTTTCACATAATTTGCCTTTACGAGATCTAAAACCAAAAGTAATATTCTGAGTCAAAAAATCCTTTTCTAAGTGTGCGCAATTATTATGTTTTCAGAAATAATACAAAAAGACGGTGAAGAATGGAGTGTCATAACACTACGTCCCCTAAAACTATGCCAGGGAAGTAGCGTGAAGCGGCCAGTACAAAGTATTTCAGGTACTAATTTTCTTTAACCTAATTTCAACTAGCAGTATGATTCCACGTAATTTAATATAATGATAATCCTATTGGATTACGCCTTACGTTGTTTAAGTTATTATATATATTAATATATGTAATATGTATAATATATAATGACCGCAGGCAGAAATCGACCTTTTCAAAGGGCCGGCCCGACCTCAATGGATCAGGGAATGAATAGGATATATACATATATACGTATATATGAAAGCTTTATGTCGATGATAACAGTGTATTCGAAATGCCTATTATTATTATGTATGTAATAAATAATATGAAACATAATTTAGACTTAGACGAATTTTTATTTAAATATAAGATAGGATTAAAGAATGAATTCAAAAGCCTCGCATATTGTGTTAAGTTCGCTAACAAATCAAAACCTAAAAGGGCATGAAATTTTAAGTTTATAGGTATATCACACAAAAAACATATATTAGTTTATTTCAAACACAATTTGTATGCTTATAGTACAATTTAAGTTTGTCGACTGTCGAATTTTTATTATATTTAAGATTGTCTACACAACCAATTTTACCGCGCTATATTTTTATTTATTTTAAATTCACAAACTTCACAAATTTGGTGCTAAGCCGGCCTTTGAATTGAAGGCAAGCAACAAGCAAAGAAAGAAGTCGTAAAGAAGTTTTCGGAGATTACATATTAAAATGTTCAAAAAAGCATACATTTCAAACAAATCACCAAATCATAAATAAAGAAATCATGTTTACCATAATTTACTTCCTGAACCTAAATAGCAAAATTTTTTTCTTTGTTAAAAATATATAAAGAATTTTTTATAAATCTGGACATTTTAAATTTTGAACTTAAAACATATTGATGTATTATCATAGAACATAAACTACATATGATGATGCTGTCATAGGCTATCAAGAAAGGAAGGGGTGGGGTAAAATGAGGTGGGTCTTAAACTTGTAATTAAATAAATGGGAAACAGAGTGCTTGAGTAGAAGCTATGTGCGTGTTATACCTAAAATAACCTAAAATATAAAATTACTAATAAAGCGTTTTAAACTTTGTTTTTCGCTTACTACTATGACGTATATTAGTACTATAAAGTTATATTGTTAAGACTATAATTAGTTTTTGCCCAGTAACTTATATGGTTACTGGGCAAAAACTAATTGTAGTCTTCCTGACAAATAGCGCCGACATTTTTTTTTAATATATATGTTATAAAAAAAATAATTTAATATATATTGACAAAGCAACATGAGGTCAATATTTTTGTGATTTTTAAAGTCTTAACCCACACTGAGTATAGAAAAAATATTTAAATAAAAACATATAAAAATTTGAACGCAGCGGGACTCGAACCCGCGTCCTCTTGCGAACCGTGCAAGCGCTCTATATATATATATATATATATATATATATATATATATATATATATATATATATATATATATATATATATATATATATATATATATATATATATATATATATATATATATATATATATATATATATATATATATATATATATATATATACATATATATATATCTATATATATAAAAATGAATTGCTGTTCGTTAGTCTCGCTAAAACTCGAGAACGGCTGAACGGATTTATCTTATCTTGGTCTTGAATTATTCGTGGAGGTCTAGGGAAGGTTTAAAAGGTGAGAAAAATTCGAATAATTGCCGGGAAAATCCTCAAAATAGCATTTTTCTATTTCCCATACAAACGTTTTCTAAATAAAATGGAGAGTCAATTTGTAATTTATTACCGCTGCATAAAGTTCAAATTCGCGTGCGCGTTGGAGGATCAAATATCGCGTTCTGAAACTCAACAGAAGAAAATTGCATAGTCTCAAAATACATTGTACTGCAATCATAATATTTGACATTAGATTTGACAACCAACTAATATGTCAATCCATCCTGTCGCATTTCAGAGCATGGAAAAAAGTATTACGATATTATATCTATCTTTGTGGATACGTGCGCGAGAACTTTCTTTACTTTGGTGATCCTTTGTGATAGTGACATTATATAATGTGCTTTTTTTTGTGATAATGATACTTTACTGCTAAATAAGCGGGAAATTTTCTCACTTTGATTAATTACAATTTATGATGCCGAGGAGAAGACGACCTGACTTAGGTCGTCGTAGTCAATCAAATGTGCGAAGAGCTACCTCACGTGCTAACCGCACTGATGACCGGAGACAGACAGATCAAGAAAATAGTCGTATTGCTATGTCAGAATTGCGCTCTTTAGTGAGTGACAATGTAGGACATCAAACACATCAACAGCAAGCTAGACATAATGAAATTGAGCGAATCCGCAGATGCAGAGCTCCAGTGATTCTTGAACGAGCTGCATTCCACTATGATCCGGCAATTGATTATTGTGCCGACAAATCGGTAACAATTGGGGAAATGAAAACAATTTGTAAATATTGTAAGGCGTTAAAATACACTGGTGAATCTACTGGATTATGTTGTGTTGAAGGCAAAGTAAAATTGCCACAATTAGTCCCACCACCAGATCCTTTACGCTCTTTAGTTTCTGGGATTGGAAATGATTCTAAACACTTCTTGACCAACATTCAGAAATATAACAACTGTTTCCAGATGACATCATTTGGTGCTGCACATATTATACAAGACAATTTCAAGGTATTATATATAAGATATTTTTTTATATTATTCAAGTTTGTACTGAAATATATATATCGAAAATAATTAATGGACAAATTTTTAAAAATTACAGATACAAGGACAAATTTATCACTTACTGGGAACTCTGTTACCACTACCTAAACTACTACCTAACAAATTTATTTTATGGGCAATTCCGATGCGGAAATTAATAATCGTTGTGCTCACAATCCCACAGTGAAGAGAACTATTGTCCAACAATTACAAATGTTTCTTCATCAGAATAACAATTTAGTAAACATGTTCAACATAGCATTGGATCGGATGCCATCTGATAGCCATAATATTATTATTCGAGCTGACAAAACACCTGCCGGTGAACACACAAGGAGGTTCAATTCACCTACCATTGATGAAGTGGCTGTTGTCATTGTAGGAGAAAATTTACAATCTAGAGATATTGTGCTTCATCGTCGCAATAGTGATTTAAAACGTGTATCTGAAACACACAGGAGTTATGATGCACTACAATATCCTTTGATCTTCTGGCAGGGGGAAGATGGATACCATTTTGACGGATCATACAGACTCATGATCCGTCAAGGTGAAGTAAATCATATTTTTATGTGTCAACGACTTTTTCATCAGTTTGCAGTTGACATGTATGTCAAAATTGAGACTGAACGATTGACATACATCCGTTTGAACCAACGGCGGCTACGGCCAGAGGAATACATCCATCTCCGCGATGCTATAAATGCTGATGGCAATGTGAATAATGTAGGAAGAATGACAATTTTGCCAGCTCCTTATATCGACACCGTAATGAACCAGGATAACGTAATCAAATATCCCACTGAGTTTTTAAATTCACTGGAATTGCCTGGATTACCACCTCACAATTTGCAGTTAAAAGTAGGATCAGTTGTTACCATGCTGCGTAACATTAATCAACCTCGACTATGCAATAGAACAAGACTGGCTGTGAAAAGACTAATGAATAACGTCATTGAGGCGACAATCATAAAAGGAAAATACAAAGGAGAGGATGTCTTGATCCCGCGGATACCGATGATACCAACGGACTTACCATTCGATTTTAAACGCTTACAATTTCCAGTACTTCTGGCCTTTGCGATGACCATAAATAAATCGCAAGGACAGTCGTTAGAAGTTTGTGGAATGAACTTGGAATTTCCCTGTTTCGCGCATGGACAATTATACGTCGCGTGTTCGCGCGTCGGAAAACCGTCTTCTTTGTTTATTTACGCACCACAAAGCAAAACAAAAAATATAGTTAATGAGAAAGCTTTAAATTAATTAACAGACTGTATTTTAATAGTGTGTGTCTGTGAATATCAAATTTAAACCTTATAAATAGCCAGTATTTCAGGAAAACTCTTTTTTCTAAGTAAGCAACATGATGTATCGAAAATATTAATAAAATTTCCTGCTTTATTCAATAAATTCTTTTTTATTAAATACGGATTCGATTTGTTTGTTTTAAATTCATTTTATAAAAAAAAAATTTGGTTTTTTATTTATCGATGAGGCAGTACGAAGTCTGCCGGGTCAGCTAGTATATATATATATATATATATATATATATATATATATATATATATATATATATATATATATATATATATATATATATATATATATATATATATATATATATATATATATATATATATATATATATATATATATATATATATATATATATATATATATATATATATATATATATATATATATATATATATATATATATATATATATATATATATATATATATATATATATATATATATATATATACCGATATCTACATTTAACCCCGACATATATATTAAAAAATAATATAATATATATTGATAAACCAACATAATGTAATTTATATGTTAATAAAACTAAGATCTTTGCATATCGTCCCACATTATGTCTCTTTGTCAGACAAAAATATATTACACTTACCTATTACGTTCACGTTGACATTAGCTAATCTAAGATATTTATTTACATGTTTTCTATAAATAAACGGAAAGGTCGTTCAAAGTGCTGTAATTAAAATGTCTACGCTAAGTATGTCTTTACTTTTTCGCTGTTATTTTACTTAAGTTTCTTAGTACGTATCTATACGTTTGCTTATTGTTATTGCGATTTATTTATTAACTATATAATGCTATATAATCAGGTTTGAAGCATTAACTATATATATCGTTGTTTCTTGTCGTTCCAAAAATGAATCATGCAATTTTATTTTCAATGCAATTATTTAAAATTGAATTTGAATATATTTCAACAATTGTATTGTCACATAGTAGTAACACAGAAAAAGTTACAATATTAATAGAGATGCATCACTTTGTCCATATACAATTTATTAATATAATTTTTTAATACATCAATATAATTTTTTTATTTTAATTTTAATATATCAATATAATTTTTTAATGAAAAAAAAATTAAATTAAAGTATTTGATTATAATAAAAAGATTAGATATAGAGATTGAGAGGTAAAACCGCTTTATTCTCAATCTCTACTTATATGTTTTTAGGCTTATTGTATTATCCAATGAAAGAGCGTATTTGCTGTAGTAGCTATGCAATGTACTAACATTAGCTGATGACACGTTGGTTGTCGGGTATACCAAAAATGGCTTATTATTTTGTTATATTATTCTGATTTATTTCATTTGGGTATGGTAGAAAAATAATTAAAAAAAAAATTAAATTCATTAACACGCTGTCCTATACATAGTACATACATATATGCTTAGCTTCGTTAACAACCGATATAGTACAAACACAACTTAGTGAGGAAACGGAGGGCCTAAGTAAACATAATAAACTGACGGCACTGTTACTTCATTTTCGCATCAAGATTCACGTGCAAAGCCATTAATAGTCAATTGCTAATTTAAATACAATTCAAAGATAATTTTCATCTAGGCGAGTAGTAACAAAGCAATGTATGTTATTTCAATAATATGCTTGTGTCTTAAGAAAATAAGAATAAGTTATTATTTATTCTAAAAAATATTCACAAAAGATTTTCATTTCTTGAAAAACAATAATAATTCGTATAATAAAGAGACTCACAATAGTGCGTGTTTAGTTCATTAATTGAGATTTTCACGCATTTTTCAACATAAAAATGTACATGATGACATACATTTTACACTAAAGTCTAAATTTTCAATTGCCGAAATAATACGAAATATGTGCTTTCATCCAGATATAAGCCAAAATCGCCTATATAAAGTTCTATTTGTGTTACGACCGAATTATTTATAAATCTTTTTAAGTAAAAAGACCGTATAAGAAAATATAAGGTTTTAGGTACAAAACCCTTGTTTAATAAAGCTATCTGTATAAAGCCTTGGATATAAAAATATAATGATATTATTGATTAAGTATTACCGTTACATTAGTTGAAACAGAAATATATACAAGTAACCGTTTTCCATTCTCTTATATATTACAGTGTAAAAACAACTCATATACTAAGTAGTTCTAATTTAGCTATGTCGCAAATAAAGGCAACTTTGTTCAAATTTAGTATACGTTTTACGTACAGGAGAACAATGACTTCACACCCTATTTCCCTATTTTAGTACAATACAATATACACGTGGATGCTTTTGGCTTATAACCCGGAAAACTCGCAATAACGAAGTAATGTCACATTTCATCATGGTCAAAACCAAAGCTCTTGATTATCAGTAATGTCACACTTTGACTATACATGAGACGAACTGAAAGTCCCAGTCACTTGCGGGCGAACGTTATGAGAACATGTGCTCCCAAGAAGATAGAGTGAAGGTCGTAATATATATATATATATATATATATATATATATATATATATATATATATATATATATATATATATATATATATATATATATATATATATATATATATATATATATATATTATATATATATATATATATATATATATATATATATATATATATATATATATATATATATATATATATATATATATATATATATATATATATATCATATGACCTTCACTCTATAGACTACGCTTTCCTTGATATAAACAAATACAAAGAAATATATAAAATCATTTAAATCGTAGAAGAAAGTGGAAAACTGTGTCGTGTAATTAGACCCATCGGGCTAACGCTAATTGATGCAGGATATCCGTACTAGGGCTTTCTCCGTCTGCGCCTGAAATTGTTTTGTGAAATGAAAAAAATAAGAAAAAGTGGGTAATCAATAAAAGCTTTATTATGTTGGACGCTTATTGTATTCTGCTTTAGGAAATTACTTAAGTTTTTTATGACATATGATATAAACAAGTTTTGTAGTGTGTGTATGTAATCCTAACCCTATATATGTAACGTTAAAGTTATTATGTGAAGATACAGACATAAATTCATATGTTACTATAAATATCCAGTCCAATTTCCAGATTTATTGAACTAGCAATCTATTATTTTTCGAAGTTCGAACGAAACATTATTATCAACACATATAACCATATTCATCTATTTTCCAATGAGTAAAAGAAGGCAGGTTAGCCTGACAGAACGAAATTTTAAAACATATATACTCATGATTTTTATCACTAGAGCGCGGAAATAAGAATAATTTGTTAACCTCTTAACTTTTAGTAATAGTCAGATGCTGTTCCTTGGAATATAGAAACATATTACCTTTGAGAAGTATATATACACATTGACCACCCAAATGACCGACCAAAAAATGAGAAAAAAGTTACAGTTACCTTAAATGGAAATGAATTCAGGTATAGCTTTCGCTTTCGAGTTGTATCTTTGACATTGAGGAAGAAAATAATGGGAAAAGTTTTCGCTTCACTTTAAAAAAACACTATTTTAAATTTTATATGACATTTTTCAAGCAAGTTGTTTTAACAAGTTAAGTTAAAGCGATTTTTATCGGAACTCGATCAATGTCAAGGTAACTGGCACGTGTAGAATTAGTTTTAACTTACTATGGTACTATATATATATATATATATATACATATATATATATATATATATATATATATATATATATATATATATATATATATATATATATATATATATATATATATATATATATATATATATATATATATATATATATATATATACATATATATATATATATATATATATATATATATATATATATATATATATATATATATATATATATATATATATATATATATATATATATATATATATATATATATATATATATATATATATATATATATATATATATATATATATATATATATATATATATATATATATATATATATATATATATATATATATATATATATATATATATATATATATATATTTCTCTTGCCTCATTCATAATTTATATTAGGGTTAGGGTTACATTAACTACGAAACTTGTTTATGACATATGTCATAAATAACTTAAGTAATTTCCGCTAGCAGAATACAATAAGCGGGGACGGAGAAAGCAGGGACTAACCAACGGAGTGTCTTAACACTAGGTTCCCACGGTCCCTGCAGTTCCCTCTGCCTACCCTGCCTTGAGCGGGATAAAGCGTGAAGCTAAAAAAAAGCGTGAAGAATACAATAAGCGTTCAACATAATGAAGCTTTTATCGATTACCCAGATTTTATTATTTTTTTCATTTTACAAAACAATTTCAGGCGCAGACGGAGAAAGCCCTAGTGCGGATATCCTGCATCAATTAGCGTAAGCCCAATGGGTCTAATTACTCGACACACTTTTCCACTTTCTTCTACGATTTAAATGGTTCTGTATATTTCTTTGTATTTCTTCATTATTTTCAAGTAAAGCGTAGTCTATAGAGTGAAGGTCATATATATATATATATATATATATATATATATATATATATATATATATATATATATATATATATATATATATATATATATATATATATATATATATATATATATATATATATATATATATATATATATATATATATATATATATAAATACACGCATACAATGACCAATGGCTAATTTTTTGGAGCATATGTTATTATTCCGATCGTCCGCAAGTAACTGGGACTTTCAGTTCGTCTCATCTATAGTCAAAGCGTGACATTATTAATAACCAAGAGCTTTGTTTTTGATAAGAGCTTTTTAATCATAACGAAAGGTGACAAAACCTCACCATCGCGAGTTTTCCAGGTTATAAGCCAAAAGCATCCACTTGTATATTGTGTTGTACTAAAATAGGGAAATAGGGTGTGAAGTCATTGTTCTCCTGTACGTAAAACGTATACTAAATTTGAACAAAGTTGCCTTTATTTGCGACATAGCTAAATTAGAACTACTTAATATATGAGTTGTTTTTACGCTGTAATATATAAGAGAATGGAAAACGGTTACTTGTATATATTTCTGTTTCAACTAATGTAACGGTAATACTTAATCAATAATATCATTATATTTTTATATCCAAGGCTTTATACAGATAGCTTTATTAAACAAGGGTTTTGTACATTAAACCTTATATTTTCTTATACGGTCTTTTTACTTATAAAGATTTATAAATAACTCAGTCGTAACACAAATAGAACTTTATATAGGCGATTTTGGCTTGTATCTGGATGAAAGCACATATTTCGTATTAGTTCGGCAATTGAAAATTTAGACTTTAGTGTAAAATGTATGTCATCATGTACATTTTTATGTATAAAAAATGCGTGAAAATCTCAATTAATGAACTAAACACGCACTATTGTGAGTCTCTTTATTATACGAATTACTATTGTCTTTTAAGAAATGAAAATCTTTTGTGAATGTTTTTAGAATAAATAATAACTTATTCTTATTTTTCTTAAGACACATGCATATTATTGAAATAACATAGTACTCACCTAGATTATCTTTGAGATGTATTATATTTAATAGTATATTAGTAATGATATACATATATATATATATATATATATATATATATATATATATATATATATATATATATATATATATATATATATATATATATATATATATATATATATATATATATATATATATATATATATATATATATATATATTAAAGTACTAAATTATTCGTATATAATATATTTACTTCAACAGTATTCGAGTTCAATATCTCCGTGTGTCGAATCATAAAATATCCAAATCGAAATTCTCCTCAAGTGAATGCGCGTAATACGACTGTATATAATATAAATACGTTAAAGGCCAGCAACAATGTAAGATCTTTTCAATGTTCAGATTTACTCGTAGAATACTTAAAACTTTCTTTGAAAGCTTAAACAACATTGAAAATGTGAGCTTATATCAACTAAAGCTTATTTCGCTTATATAAAGTGTAATAATTTGTAAATATTTTCTTCCAATATAATGTCAGAATATAACCTTATTAATTATAATAATTAAGAATTAAAATTAAAAACATTCTTCAGGGACGTAATTAACTTGTACCGCAGTAGTTTCGTGTCAATTAACTCGCCCACGCCTCACCTTTGACTATTGCAGTGTGCGGGAGTAAGGTGTCAGAACTTTGGCTATTTTAAAATTAATATCGCATTGAAAATTATTAAAGTAACCTTTTTGGTGACATTTTTTCTTTTGTGTTAAGATTTATTATGACTATGAATAAAAGTTTAACTATAAAAGCCTTTGAACTTTGCCTTCTGCTTGCTCACTTCACCAGCATTATTTTTTTTAAAACAACAGCCCTTACGACGAGGCTGGAAATCTTTTAAATTTGTATGTGACAGGACTTCACTTACTTATATAAGGTGTTAAAGACGTTTTTACAAAATTATAAGTTATATACTTATAGATACTAAATATTGTAATTGATCTAAGTTAACATTAATATTATAATGTGCACAGTTATCTTTAAACTTAATTTTCTAAATCAAATTTCACACATTTTGGTGAAGGTGAATTCTGTCAAAAAAATTACTAATTGTTAGTATAAATTAATTATCACTATACTTCATTTCAACTAAATGTACTATTAGTAATTTTAGTTGTTTAAATTAAAACTTGGATAAAAATAACAGATTGGGTAGATAAAAGATAAAAAATAGATACATGGGTATAAGCTAGATAGAGATAGAAGTTGAGCCAATGATTTTCTTCAAAACGTTCCGTCACTTGTACTTGAATGGAAATATAAAAGGTCCCACGGGTTGCTACAAACTTCTAACCTTAGCATCATCCTCATAGTTAAACCATGGAGTGTGAAATAGTTACTATTAATTATTATACGTAAAGTTAACATTACAATAAACTCAACAATTGAGAGAATGCTAAACAAAAAAATATAATAATAAACAAACAAAAAGTAATCTATGTCGTAACCGAAGATCGCTTTCTAAGTGAATTGTAATTTACGGTCATCCACTTAGTAATAAAGTGCAATTTTCACTTACACTGAACTTCAACTTACCGAAGAAAACTTAATTTAATATATTTCTCATGTAATTGAATATATTTAAACTAACTGAGACTTGACTGTTAAGATCGTAAAGGCTTTAATTTTAACATCCTTAATAAAATACCACATTTTTTGTAGGCAATGTTTTACGTTGGATATATGTATATTACATAGAAATATAATAGCTAAGTCGACATATAGTGGGATAGGCCAAAAGGAATGAGTGTTAAGACACTCTGTTATCCACTTTATTCGTTCTCACTGTTCTCGTCTTTCGAGATATCGCGTGTTAAATGGTTGCATTTTATCTTATTATAATAAAAGTGGCTATCCAAAGGTGCATTTCACAATTTCAGTTATTTTTATCATATAAATACATATATATCATGAGTATATCATATTAAACTATAATATAAGCTATAGCACACTAGACCATCAATCAATTCAAGTGTCAATCTATTGTCTTGAAAAATGGCATAACACAAATTATTTCAATACATCCTACACATAATTGTTTGGAAATTAATTTCAGAAGTATTCAAATAAAAAAGTATTTGAATAAAAACGTAGAAAGTAAGTACAAAACCATTTATTTCTTGGATTTTTTAAATATATTTTAAATTTTAGAATCCAATAAAACATATAAATTGTATGAGAGTAATGAATAAGAAACAATTATAATAGAAAAGCAAATTTAAAATTACCAAATAAATTCTGCGATTTAAAGGTTAATTTAAAGGTTAATAAAAGGCCACAACTATGCCTCAAACGGAAGTCGAACTTATTATCATATTGTGTATACATACAGAAAAAATACTGCATAATACCAAAAGTCACATTTTGAACCTCTGGATAGCAAAGTAATAACAGTTAAAACTTTTATCAGCTTTAACGTTGTTATACTGGATTCATGAATGCATCAATTTTAATTGATTAATAATTTTCATTTAAATTTATAATAGCTTCGTTTTACGCTGCTCAATAGTAATTTGTGGCTTGACGTTTCAATACACATTGATGCTATCTTTTTAAAGGTATTTTTTTTTCGTTGTTTTTTTGCTTCACGCTTTATTCCGCACCTAGCAGGATATGTAGAGGGAACCGCAGGAACCATGGGACGATGGGAACCTAGTGTTAAGACACTCCGTTCACTGCTTTCCGCCTTTTTCGAGGTATTACGTGTTGAGGGACAGAACTCAACGCGGCGCTTTTTTGCCTAGTAGCCGGAGCGAAGAAAAAAAAATAAAAAAATTGTCTTTTTAATTATGATGTGTTATTTAAATTTTGAACACACAAAATTTGGTCAGAAAAATGAAATGTGGAGAAAATTCACTACTAAATATTATTTCTTATTCTCAACAATATGAAAACATTTGTAGACAAAAATATACGTCTTTATACAAATTTTATAGTCTTTTTTCCATATATTACGAGACCTAGCAGCAACTAAACATACACAATGATAAGGATCAATAATACCCTTAATTTACCGCTAAATAAATACATTGAAAGAACTATTATTAGTTAAGAACTATTTTAGTAATTGCTGCTATTAATAATTTAATAATGGTTTCTATAGAAAATATTGTGAACATACAAATAGTAAAGTAAAAGTCGATCTTATCATTCTTATCAGCATTTAGACAGCTACATTTGTCTTAGTCTACTTTTAAATTCATTTTATGGTGTCAGACGAGCTTTTACGATGTCACGACGATTCTACCGAAGCGATTATAATATTTTTTACTTATTTTCGAAATAGTGTGTAATGGAAAAGTTAATTTTGTTTTAAGTTTATTAAAAATTGTGACAGATTTATTTATTTGTATTTTTCTTTTTTATTGAGTGTTGCTCGCTGTGCTTACTCTACCGCATATACCATGGGTAGTATTTATGTAAACTGTTTGATCTGATACCTGTCGCTGAATTCTCCAAGCAAAAATTAAGACACAAATAATAATAGAAAAATAATTCAATCCTCATCGCTACTTGGACATTTAGAACTCTACTATTATGCGGTTCTGTAAGAACTTTTTATCGCGTTCCACATAACTGTGGAATAACCCACCGGCGACAGTGTTTCCAGATCGATACGACCTGGGTACCTTCAGAAAGCGCGTCTACTCGTAACACCTCTAATGGCGAATTGCAACCAGTTGATCTTTTGGCTTTAGGAAGAAATGGGATTCTAGCGTCCTAGCACTCTCTCTACCCTCATGTTCTTTACCGTTTTTTCAAGACTTACTTCCTTACTTATAATATATGACTACGAAGATGTATGAAGTAGTATGACTAAACAACATTTTTCTACATCAAAAATGACAAATCAATGCTTCCTCCACATTTAGAACGCTCAAATAAATATAGAAAAAATGGTATATAAATATTTGCGTACAAAAATAACACTGTGTAAAAATGAATATGAATATAGCCACCGAGCTTCACCTTATTTTCATACTTCATATATTTTCCAGGTTACTAAGGCGTCTATAATAAAAGATAATCCACATCAAAGTAGAATTTCTAAAGAGATTTATTGATCGGTGAGCATATGTCAAAAAGTTATTTTTTTTTTCTATATATATATATATATATATATATATATATATATATATATATATATATATATATATATATATATATATATATATATATATATATATATATATATATATATATATATATATATATATATATATATATATATATATATATATATATATATATATATATATATATATATATATATATATATATTATATATATATATATATATATTATACTGTCGTTTAGCTTAGTAGTAGTAAGCTTTAAACTTTAAAATGGAATTATGTCTGTTTTGAAAAAGTTATTATTTTATGACGGGTCCAAATATTTCTTGGTAATGTAATAAATATGTATGAGTTTTAATGTGATAAAGTTGTTTATATTTAAATGACTTAAGAGTGTATAATTAAACACTTATTAAACAATTTTAAGCCAATATAATTTTAAAAAGCTTCATATTTTTAAAGCTAACATGAATTTTACAATTTTGTTGTCTCTACGCTTTATCCCGCATATGGATGGGTAGGCAGAGGGAACTGCAGAAACTATAGGAAGCTAGAGTTAAGACACTTCGTTGCTTAGTCTCTACTTTCTCTGTCCCTGCTTTTCTCCTTTTTCGAGGCATTGCGTATTGAGTGGTGGTACTCAAGTATTTTACGCAGTTACGTACAGTATCTGTACAAAAACGTACTTAACATATACATCTTTATATAGATATATATATATAAATATATATATATATATATATATATATATATATATATATATATATATATATATATATATATATATATATATATATATATATATATATATATATATATATATATATATATATATATATATATATATATATATATATATATATATATATATATATATATATATATATATATATGTATATATATATATATATATATATATATATATATATATATATATATATATATATATATATATATATATATATATATATATATATATATACATAAATATTTATTAAATATATTTACTTAAATAATTCTTGATGAACGATGATAGTAAAGATACTAAAAATAAAAATATTTGGTTAAGAGTAGAATAAGGATCATATTATATTGAACTTCACATAGACAGTGAAGTACGCACGCAAATTACATGTATATATATATATATATATATATATATATATATATATATATATATATATATATATATATATATATATATATATATATATATATATATATATATATATATTATATATATATATATATATATATATATATATATATATATATATATATATAATATATATATATATATATATATATATATATATATATATATATATATATATACATAAATATTTATTAAATATATTTACTTAAATAAAATAAAAATATTTAGTTAAGAGTAGAATAAGGATCATATTATATTGAACTTCACATAGACAGTGAAGTACGCACGCAAATTACATGTATAGTATTATTAGTACGCACGTGTCGACTTCACAGTAAAAGTTCATTTAAGAGCTCATGACATAACACAGCGTGGTAATTTATTATAAGAATTACCAAATACATGAAATGATTATTGTGGATTTTAATAATCGGCTTAAAAATCAGAAAGCTTGTGTTTATTCCTATTTGTGCCGCCCCCTGCGATGACCCCCGCGCGGGTTGTCGTCAAAGTCTTGTGCCAACTCCCGGCGCGAGCGGTCGGTCAGTAGTAGTAGTAGTTGTCGAGAGGTAGTAAAGGGGGCACGTGTCACGGCCGACGCGAGCGCACGTCCTTCCTGAATCTAATATTAATTAGCGGTGTGATTTTCCCTCCCTCAGCCTTATTTGATTTCCCTTTTGTGTATTCCCTCTTGATATTGAACCTGACAAAGACAAACCAACAAAAGATAATAGTGCAAGTAACCCCTAGTGAAGAAGACTCAAGTTAGACATTCCACGTGCCGGGAACAATCAGTGTTTGTGTTGTGAATCATGAAGATAAGGTACTGTACAATTTCTATTATCCTAAAACCGACTATAAAGTAAATAATTAATAAATAACCTCCACTTCAGCACGCTTCCACAATTGCTGACCCCTACCCACTATTCAATATATATTTTTTGGTAGCAGAACGCAGTTCATTATATTCATTATATACTATATACATTTTCTGGTAGCAGAGCGTGGTTCATTAAATACTACTATATACATTTTCTGGTAGCAGAGCGTAGTTATGGCGGTGACGCTAATGAATTACCTACCTTTAAAAATCTTATTACCTTTTTGGAAGACGAATGTCGTCACCATGACAACGTTGGCAACACCTCCCTTGTAGATTCTAACCTGACGAAATTTAAAAGTACTGTACCTAAACATACTTACCTTGCGGCTCCTCCTTCCCCTATGTTAAATAATAGACAAAAAATGTTACCTGTAATAAATAATAGTAAAAAATGTTACCTGTGTGCTTCCTCTTCTCATTACCTCCGTGAATGTCCTGAATTTAGAGCTATGAATCCTAGAGAAAGATCGGGATTTGTAAAACATTCCCGGTTATGTTATAGGTGTTGGACAAACATCCAATTCTTATGTGCAAGCGGGATTACAAATGTTCAACCTGCGGTCGCTCATCCCATCACACTATGCTATGTTTTAATGATTCCCGTAACCCAATGTATCCTACCTCATCCAATCGCAATTATAATTGTAATTCCAAATTTAATAAACGCAATTATCCGCGTACCTGTCCTTCTTCTACCCGCGGTCCCCATATGGGCGGGGGCCAGCATAAGAAATATTCCCCTTCGCAACTCCAGCGCTCCCCCCAACGACATTCCCAGAGAGCTTCTCCCCCCAGAAAAAATGCTCCGCCCCAACCTAGACAGGTTGAAAATAATAGACAGGTTGAAAATATTATAAGATATCGTGATAATTCCTATAATAGAGAAGATAGACCCACATAGCTAGATACTTGTATTACTCCCCTTTCCCCTTGCCTTAATATCTCACCCAATTCCCTTATATTGTTGCCTACTGTTAAATTACACGTTAAAACTGCTAGTGGCTATTTTATTGAAGCGCGTGCCTTATGTGATACCGGTGCCCAGGGTTGCCTCATTACAACCGATCTTGTTGTTAATTACCTCAATTTGACCATCTCCCCCTCCTGTGCCCCTGTACGTGGCATAGGTAATATTCCCTTAGTGGTTTCCCGTGGTTCTATTTCCCTGTGTTTTAAACCTTTGTATAATTCCTTCCCTGAGGTGTCAACCTCTGCTATAGTTATAGATGTGATTGCCGGTACGCAACCTGAGTTTGAGTTCCCTGAGTCTGTGTTTTTTCCTAGTAGTGATTTTTCCCTTGCTGACCCTACCTATAATAAGCCTGGCCCAATAGATATACTATTGGGTGCTGACGTGTTCGGCGCGCTTTTGTTACAAGATAAAATATTTAACTTTAACGGCCTTACTGCTTTATCTACAATTTTTGGTTATATTATTTGCGGTCCAGTCGCTGCCGATTATGGTGAATTAGAGCCCCCCATGACTGGAATATCCTTACCTGTCTCATCGAGAAATTCTGGAAGGTTGAAGAGACCCCTCAAACCATGATTAGACCTTAGATAACGATGGTGAGATTTATAAATAAAACACCGAAACTTACCCGTTGAGCTATCTGTATCCTTATCGCGTTAGCGCGTAGTGTATCCTTGCGGTCTTCCCTAAGACGACTCTCACTCTTTCTTGACAAAGAAGGAATCATCAGAGTCGGTGGTCGTTTATGAAACTCCTTTAACATTCGAGGAATTAACTACAATTTTTGCTAAAATTGAAGCGGTATTAAATTCCCGGCCGTTATGTCCCTTATCTAATGACCCTAACGATCTAGAAGTTTTGACGCCTGGTCATTTTTTGATTGGCCAACCTCTTAGTGCTTTGCCGGAGTATCCCTATAACAATGTAAAATTTAATCGTTTAACCCGTTTTCAAGTAGTGCAACAGATAACTCAACATTTTTGGTCGCGGTGGCAGTTAGAGTACCTATACACTCTGCAGACTAGGCAGAAGTGGACTGATCCAGTGAATCCTCCAACAGTAGGCGAGCTAGTCCTCATCAAAGATGATAATTTACCCCCTTTACAGTGGCGACGTGGTCGCATTTCCCAAATTTATCCTGGTAAAGATAACGTTGTGCGTGTGGTCGATGTTAAGACATCGACAGGTATCCTAAAGAGAGCCTTAACCAAATTAGTTCGTCTACCTATTAGTTAGCTACTCCCATTTTCTCGTAAACATTAGATGTTTAGGGCGGGGGCTATGTTTATTCCTATTTGTGCCGCCCCCTGCGATGACCCCCGCGCGGGTTGTCGTCAAAGTCTTGTGCCAACTCCCGGCGCGAGCGGTCGGTCAGTAGTAGTAGTAGTTGTCGAGAGGTAGTAAAGGGGGCACGTGTCACGGCCGACGCGAGCGCACGTCCTTCCTGAATCTAATATTAATTAGCGGTGTGATTTTCCCTCCCTCAGCCTTATTTGATTTCCCTTTTGTGTATTCCCTCTTGATATTGAACCTGACAAAGACAAACCAACAAAAGATAATAGTGCAAGTAACCCCTAGTGAAGAAGACTCAAGTTAGACATTCCACGTGCCGGGAACAATCAGTGTTTGTGTTGTGAATCATGAAGATAAGGTACTGTACAATTTCTATTATCCTAAAACCGACTATAAAGTAAATAATTAATAAATAACCTCCACTTCAGCACGCTTCCACAATTGCTGACCCCTACCCACTATTCAATATATATTTTTTGGTAGCAGAACGCAGTTCATTATATTCATTATATACTATATACATTTTCTGGTAGCAGAGCGTGGTTCATTAAATACTACTATATACAGCTTGTATTATATTTAACGTCAATTAATTAGAGATAGCTTGGTTATGTTTACATTGTAACTTTGAAATTCTATTAGAATACACGGGCTTCTAAAATCTGCAACGGACAGACGGTTACTACAAACTCTATTCCAGTAGTTTGTTGAAGTGTAAACGTGCATGATGTAGGTGTATATTGTTTTAGACGGCTGCTACGGCCACTGTGAATTTAACATGGGAAATTTTAGGCTTGAAAGCATACGTCTACAAGTATATATATATATATATATATATATATATATATATATATATATATATATATATCTATATATATATATATATATATATATATATATATATATATATATATATATATATATATATATATATATATATATATATATATATATATATATATATATATATATATATATATTTATATATATATATATATATATATATATACAGACTATTTTGTTTTTTATTTAAGAAACCGTCGAAACTGTACAACAGTTTAAAATGTTTACCAATTTTTTTTTAAATATCGAGAAGCTGGTAATAAATGGAGATTTGATAAATCGAGGAAATAAGTGAGAATTTTCAATATGTATGCTTTAAATTTTGTCGAAATATTTTTTCTGATTCGAAATCATTCATATCTAGTTACTGTGACTGATATCGCTTACTTGTTGAATCAATAGCCAGGTGATGATAGCAAATGTCTAGAGTCGGCATTCGTGATTATTTTTCATATTTTAAGCGTGTTTTTATTTTAATTTGTAATTAAATATACAAATATGTTCTCGTGTTTGTTAAAAGTATTAAAAGGTATTGCGCTCTCCATTTTTTTTTATTTTTAAAGGATTACGTGATGAATAATAAAAGCTTCTGTTTTTTAATAAACTAACCTCTTTGCTAAGCTCCAAGTTCCTGTAAGAAAAACTGAAATATTAAGGTCTAGACGTATTTATTTTAAAATACTTAACCCAACAACGCTACGCTTAAAGTTGTTTTTCATATTTAACTCTATTAAAAAGCTTTATTTAAGCAAAATAAAAATATATTAATCATGTACCGTCTGTAATGTTACCTTCCCCAACCTGCCTAATTTACTCACAAAGACAGCAACGGAATATATTAAAACGAAATAGGCCGAAAACTTTTGATATTTCAAAGTTAACGATTAGGTATCAGTGTAAAGTTTTAATTAATTTTATGAAATGTCTACCTAATTCTAAAGCTTAAAGCACGATTTTGGATTAGGTAAACATAAAAAATAAGGGTCCAAGTAACAAGTCAGCTTTTATTGTGATTTATTGTGAGTCAGTCAGTCATAAGTATTTCACTTTTATTCTCAGAGTAAGGAAGTGGTATATGTTCATACGGTTATGTTTCATTTAATTTGTATTGTTTATATTGCAGATCGCATATTGCAGAGTAGAGGGTAGGCAGAGAGAACTGCAGGGACCGTGAGAACCTAGTGTTAAGGCACTCTGTTGCTTAGTCCCTGCTTTCTCCGTCCCCGTGTTCCGCCTTTTTCGAGGCATTGCGTGTTGAGTGGCGGAATGCGTTTTATCTTCTGTCTATATTTCCAATTCATTTTGATTAAATCATTTATATAATTTTTTTTAATAAAGTGAAAAGAGCTTTTATGATCCATTTCTTTACTTTTATGATTTTCGCGAAGAACTGAACCGCAATCGCTTCGTTTACAGTCGGACATTGCCACATAGCTACAGCATCCACGGTAGCTTATGCTTCGTCGCTTGATATACAATCTAAATAATACGAATCTGACTATATAATTTTGGTTAATTGTAAACTGTCTCATTCTACCGCAATTACATTTATAGGTATATAAAATAATATTCATTTTGATGTCAAAATTTATATTTTAATTTTATAATAATAATAATTAATGAGAGATTAAAATACAAGAACTTCGCTAATAATTTATTAAGTCACTATGGCACTGACGGATAAATTCGAACATACCTTTACTCCACATCATTTATTCAACTTTTCATACAATTCTAATAAAATAATATAACTTTTCAGATTTGAAACGTTACATTGATTTTACGGCGATTTGTGATTCACCGTGTCAACTGTAAAAGCTGCCTGTCAATAGGTCTTTGTTAAAAGTCGATATTGTTATACTTACTCTAGAGTAGAAGTTGACTTTAATTACTGATGACTTTACTGCTGATGCTAGATAATAAAGGCACAAGAAAACTGCTTAAGGTATATAAAATAATGTTAATTTAAAGAGAGAAGAGAAGATGGATTTTTCCACTTCCATTTTCTCTTCTTTGGCATCTAGGCAAAGCGTTGCGTTGAGTTCCGAAAATCAAAACGCAATGCCTCTAAAAAGGTGGAAAGTGGGGAACGAAGTATATATAAGTATACACTAGGTTCCTATAGATCCCCATATATTACGTTATACTTATATTATTATTATTAAGAAGTTATTTAAAATCGTTTATTATCTGACATTGGGACCGATTAAAAGTTACTAATAAACTCATAAATGAAGTCGTTGATCCTGTTGATTTTAAGGTTTTCTTCGGTATCACTATTGCCTCCAAATTACTACGGGTACATCATATCGATAGATTGGTGAGTCGAGTTAGTTCAGCATATATCATGGGTGAAAAATTAATTCATTAACTGACGTGGAAACGGCTCACCTAATTTACCTTAGGTACTATCATAGTATTATATACAAGTTTGTTATATAGAAGATTAGCTTATTCGCGCAATATATAATTGAGTACGTAAAGACTCCTTATAGCAAAAAACATTAAGAAATATAAATTTTAACAATTGCATCTTAATATATTTTTAAAAATCTAACATATATTAGGAATAATATTTATGATTTTGCTAAAATCACACTAGAAAGACGTAATTGATATAATAATTATAATAGAAGTAGGCCTTAACTTGTTACATCTGTAACTTGATAGTTTCAAGCTCAGATTTTTTTCCTTGGGAATGCTTGTAAGATTTTACAATGGAATTCCTGAAAACGTCTGAAAATGTTTTATATTAAAATTTAATAAGATTGTGAAAAGACACTTGTGTGATAACGGTTATTACCTAATTAATGATTTTATAACGATAACACGCCTTACAGATGAAATGCTCGCTCCATTTTATTTCAAAGGTGTCAATGTTAACAATGAATAATTGTAAAAAAGTAAATGATAGAATTTAAAAAAGAAAAAATGTTTTATATAAAAAATATTCAGGTATTCTTATTTTGTATATAATAATTATCTTAATTTTAATTATTTCAAATATATTTTAGAAGATCGTTGTAGGGCAGAGGCTCAATGTCTGCTTATAAATACGGTGGTTTGAGGTTTTGGTTCTCGTTCGGGGAAACTTCATTTCCATTTTTTTCGCTCTGGATACTAGTCAAGCGCGGCGTTGGATACACCACTCAATACACAGTGACGGGCCTTAACATTAGGTTCTCACGATATCTGCGGCTTCCTCTGCCTAACCTACTACGTGAAGATAAATCATGCCGCTAATAAAATATACTTGATATAGTACAGCTTGCAGAAATAATAGTGTTTCAAACATAAATGCTTTTAGGTTTAAATAAAAGAAACGAGATTCATCCAATACAAATTTTGAATTCACTCATCCTAGTCACTCATCCTAGGGAGTACCCTATTATTTAATATCTTCAAATAATTTTATTTATATGTGGAATATAACAAAAATATATACTAAATTATAAATGTTGTAATATTAATTGTTAAGAAACTCATTTTTTTATGTCAAATGAATAAACCAAAACAAGTAACTATGATAGATGTTCTAATTTACATATTCAGTACTCGCAATAATTACATTACATATTATATAAGATTATATAATAATACGTGATAATTACTGGGGAGATGAAGTTATTATATATACGCTTTGAAGTCAGATTGTTGTAATATAAATGAATATTGATATAACCATATATGAAAACATTGAAAAAGTACATACAGATTAATAAAAATAAATATATTAATTCTTTAAATTTTTTAAATTCATTTTCTAAAACGATTGCAAAGAGAGTCTCAACACTAGGCTCTATATAACTTGATGTGTGCTGTATAAATAAGGATTCTGAAGAAAAAGATATCAAAAATGACATATTATTTCGCAAACACCGGTATATAATTGCTGTATTGCTTGCAACAGGTCAGATGGCGTCATTTGAGAGTTTGCTATACGGTTTTTGACAGGTTAATTTCCTTAAAAAGACAGATTTTATATATGATCAACATCATCATTATTTTACAAGTTATTTTTGAAAATTTTTAGCTAGATTTTTACTTAAAATTTTACTTTTGGTACCATTTTAAAGATCTCGTAAAAGCGGTTTAGTAAAAATATAGCCGATGTGCGATCTATTACAAGGGTAACTGGTAAAACAAATTCTACGCGTTAGCTTATAAGATTTATTTGACATATGATACTTAACATTGGCACGACTTTTTGTAAGTGTCAAAAATTCTGTCCATTAACGAAAAAATATTTCTAATCTTTAAAAAGTGTAAAGCTAAGAAAAGAAAACGCATGTGCGCAGGCAACCTTAGTACCTTTAACCTGGCTGAGTTTGTTGTGGGCTCTTCTCACCAGGCCGCGCTTGGAACCCTCGTAACTTTAGTTTTAAGTCGAGGAGTGTGTAGGTTTCAGAGGGGCTCAATTCGATATTTATTATCAAATTGGGCTCCTTTGACACTCCTCCGTTCGCTCTATCTGACGTACACAAATGATCATCTTATTGATTCTAAGTGGAAAATAAATAAATAAAATAAACACTAAAATTGTCTTCTTCTTCTTCTTCTTCTTCTCTTAATCTATGGCGTTCCGAGCGTGCCAGTTGAGCACAATTCACTTCGCCAATGTCACGTTGAATGGAGAACACACAAAGGAGAAAAATTGTCGTCTAGAGTTCAAATAATAAATATCGTCGGAGGACCGTCGTGGCGCAGAGGCGCAACGTCTGCCTGTAACGCGACGGTTACTGGGTTCGATCCCCAGTCGGAGAAGATGGATTTTTCTATTTCCATTTTCTTCGCTCTGGCATCTAAGGCAAAGCGCGGCGTTGAGTTCCGCCACTCAGCACGCAATGCCTCGAAAACGGCGGAAAGTGGGGACGGAGTAAGCAGGGACTAAGTAACGGAGTGTCTTAACACTAGGTTCCAACGGTCCCTGCAGTTCCCTCTGCCTACCCTGCCATGTGCGGGATAAAGCGTGAAGCTAATAAATATCAATTTGCTTAATATGATTAATGTCACAATGACAGTGACAGTTATACAAAGAGCCTACTAAAGAAATTTTACTGCATAAAAAAGTTAATTTCTCAAAACAGGAGAATGCGATTAAAAAGGAAACAATTTAAAATAGAGCTTTCCAGACACGCAAAGAAGCAGACTTGGATCTAAGCTGACATTTCGCGTCGACTACATTTAATACGCTGGAAGATTTACTTTAAGTCGACTTTATACTGTGTTTTTTTTTCTCTTAAACTACACACAGTAGTCAGAGGTTAATTTGCTAAATACTATAATATTACTTTAACGTCTAAGTAATTTGTGTTATTAATAAATGAAAATCGTTCAAATGCAATTTAATTGAGTATGAGATTAAACCAAAAAATATTTAAAATATATTTTATACTTTACTAACCGCCTTTTCGAAATCTTTAAAACAGTACCAAATTCAAGTTATACTCTCTTAATGTACGAGATTGGTACTAATTCTAGTATTAATTTTTTTTAGAATATTTGTATTACTTTAAAAGTGTAATGGCTAACAATGTTTATTGATCTAGTAAAAGTCTCATAAGATTAAAGTGATTTTATATCATTTTTACATCTTAATACGCATTGTCTTATTATCTTATTGCATCCCTAGCAGATTGCTTGACGCTTGACGATTAGAAGCTTGACGCTAGGAACAGCTGGCATTAGTTTCCTAATAGACTTTTCTTGCTTTATAAATTATCTGCCACTTTTATGATATGTTTACAAAGGTCCAATCGAACCACTTTTGAAATGCTTTTCCTCTCATGTCTTCACTTGATAACGTGACTTCTCAGATTTTTTGATTCTGTGTCTGACTAGGCAATGACATTACACGTTTACAGCACTATTCTGTTCTTAAATGTTCTTCTACGAATAAGTGTACTAATAAAGTGACCTCTATAATTCTACATTCATAAATATACAAAGAACTTTTTTGTATTACTATTTTATGCTATAAGACACGTGCAAAAATCCGCTCGCTTATTTATTAAAATATAATTTAGTAAAAGCCAGTATGAAATTGAAGGAAATTCAATTAGTATCTATGAAAAAAGGTAGAAGAATGCAACATCCTGTACAGTCATGTTGAATAGAAATAATGAAATTATGTCGACATATTCCTTGGCTTGCTTCAATTCGTTTTGTAATCAGTATTAATATAACCGAACCATTGTAGTTGATTAGATTTATTAATTAATTGAAGTCTTCCTAATTGAAAATGTTGTTATATATTTAATATATCGAAAGGATATTTTTTTTATATTGAAGAAAAACAGGAACATGTTGCAGTGTCAAGTCTGCAAACGCGACGGTATTTGGGTTCGATTCCTACTTGAGAGGAGGATGCAACCGTGCAAGCGTTACGTTCACTTCCGTCACTCAAACGTAATGCCTTGAAAGACGAAAAGTGAAGAAAGGTTAAAGGTTAAGGGATTAAACGTGAAACTCATAAAAAACTGAATCAAATAGGACACCTATGATATATGCCTGTGGAAAGAAACAAAGCAACTGAGGAGTTATTATTATAGTTTTTGCCTGAAATCGAAATATTGCATGTTGCACTTATACAAATTATTCGATTACACAAAGTTCACTGTAATATTCACCATAATATCATTGAATGAAATTTCTCCCTCACGATATAAATAGGACAGTATTTACAGCAATGTAGAATGTGTTTATAGCCAATTGTGTTCCTTGAATTCAACTAAAATAGTAAATTAAATATTCCAATTTTATAAAATGAATGCGAAAATTCTTTAGCCTTTGTTACGTTAGAAGAAGACTTATTTTAAAGCATATTTTTGTATTCGCCGAACGTCGTTCTTTTTTAATGATGCAAGGATTCACGCTTTGTACTGCATTTAATTTGAAATAAAGAATGCCATGACACTTGACATATATGCAATTACAAAAATAGAGAGTTTAGTTTCACTATTTATTGCCTAATTTTCTCCTTTCAATATATGATGATGAGTGGCGGAACTCATCACTTTGCTTTTTAATAAATTATTATTAGAAGCCCTTGCACCACAACGGACATTCAAAAAAAAATCACTCAATCCACAAAAAATAATTTTAAAATAATTGTATATTTAATATATACTAAAAATTTAAATAACAAAATTAATTTTTTTTACATATTATTCTAACAAGCGAAAGTTGAAAATGAGCTCTCATAAATTATAAAGGTTGTCTCACGTCGCCACATTCTCTTGGTACACCGGAACCGGTATTAAAGTCGGCGTCGGTATTCTAGCGGTATTTGCAAATAAAATTAGTTTCTACGTAAAATCTTCTCATAAATATAATGATTTCATGGTTATAATTTTCTGCAAATTAAGGAGTTACTGGAGTGTGGTACTTTTAAATATTCATTATTCATGTACTTGTATCACTATATGTAAAGTTCATAGAGACAATTTAGTGGATTGTAAAGATTTTTTTTATTGTCTCCCTACCTTTACCTATCTCTTTCATCTCTCATTCATCTCTCTTTCTTTCTCTGTCTCTCTCTCTCTTTTTTATTTCTCTCTAAACTAGACATATATGGAGAGATGCTATGCTAAGCAGAAACTGCACCAAGTTTTAAATTGATTTTTTTTTCTTCAAAAGACAGCCTATTTATTTGAGTTATAAGTACGATTATTGAATTTTAAGTGTTGTAATATTGGAGAAAAAATGTGAATACAGTTTGTAGTATGTAAACTTTTTCCTTGTTTCGATTTCAGGGTTTTAGTATGTGTTCGTGTAGTATCTTAAATAGGTCTTGAGTGGACAGGATTGCATCTTGCACTAACATATTAATACTAATACTTTATAATTTATTTAACTTTTTATTTATTTTATTTATTTAACTTTTGTTAAGGAAAATACTGTTTAAAATGTACACTTACATTTTCTAAGTAATAATCGGATATATAATCTTTTGGTGACAACGTATATTCTTTATTCATATAAAGGAACCGTATAAACAATGCTTTAAAATAAAATTTAATACATTGTTCAGAAACACTTGTTGCTTTTTGAGCAACTTGAGGTAGAATGTGCATCACGGTACACGGAGGAAGCTGCGTGGAACGACCGAATATTGAGGATACTATCTACGTTCTATTACGAGTATATAGCGTTACACAAAGACTATTATTTTTATATATTTGTGATATAGCTTTTGCTTGTTATTGACAGACAAAAAGCATTTGCAAATAACAAAAGCTTTGCCGCGTTCAGATTTAAAAAAGTAATGCAAATGAAGGGCGTTAATACAACCTGATAGAGTTCGGCACCAAATTTAATGTTATAATAAAACGTCTGATCGACTTACAATAAGAAACAAGAAATAAAGAAGTACTTCAAACGCCTAGTAATATCGGCGTTAAAAAAACGTATAAATTCAGCTTTGATTATGACAAAATTCAACAAAATATTTAAAATTTGCCAATATAGAAATTTAAATAGGCAAAATAAACTTTAAATATTTGCCTCTGCCTTATTAAGCCTCTGTTCTTAAATATTGAATCAATAAAAATATGTGGAGTTAATGCACGCAGAATAGCTACTCCAAAATTTAAAAGCAAGTTACTTCGATATATAAAAGAGTAACATGTTTATTTGGTGATTCAAAATTTTTGTGAAAGTATATTTCAATGATTAATATTTTGGATTTGAATTTAAAGGTACAGTTGTAAGTTTAACCCACAGTAGGTAAGGTTAAATTATAAAAATACGAATATAATATGAATTTATTGCTTACAACACAATTTTTTTATTTTCAACACAAAAATAATTCCTCAATTCGAAGTAATGCTCTTTTTACGTTTAAGTACACATGCCATATAATATATTACAGAAGTATTCTATTTAAAGCTGACAGCTTTACAAATTATATTTTACGTTTTCAATTTGTTTTAATTTTTGAAAAACAGTTATTTACTTAAAATTGAGATAAAGGATATATATTTATTGTAATAAATATGATTAAATACATAGAAGAGAACAATCAGTAAGCTATGTTTGATTGAACTTGTGGTGGGTACAGGTTTGACTCTCGCTCAGGAGATTCTGCACAGCATGGCATTTTGTCAAACAAGGTTAAATAATCTGTCCAAGAATCTAAATGATATCTAAATTACTCTGTAAAGGTATAATCAAAGACTTTATTTTATTTTTAACTGAGATTTCTGCTGCTAAACAATAATCTCAAGCAAGAGTCTTGGAAAACTTTGCCAAGAGAAACCGATTGACTGAAGGAATACCAACGAAAGCATGAAAGAGGTTGTTCTAGATGAATCTGAGAAAGCTGAATTTTGACTAGGCGAAGAAAATTGGCAAGGCATGGAGCAAAATTAAAAGCGAAACTCAATATCGTATAAAATGAACTGTGGACGCCTTCTAATCCAATTTAGTGAGAAGAACATAAATATAGTAATATAACCATATATAAGATTATAAAAAGAGTAATTGCTAAATTGCTTGCTGTTTTCAATATCACTGCATGTAGAGCTTTTAAAGATTTATGTTGATACAATGATTTAAAAGTGAAATGAATTTCAGTAAACGACGACTTTATATTGAGAATGTTTATATTATTATATTTGCTGGAGTAAAATGAAATTGTGTTTAATAAGAATATTTTGTGCTGAAAAAATTTGTCGACATTGTTACAGTGAAATGTTACTGACGTTAAGTAGGCAAGGTCCTCACTTTTCCAATGTTTATTTTTAACTTTTAATTGAAAACGTGAATAGATTTTATATTTTTTTACGAAAATATCTTTGTATATATATATATATATATATATATATATATATATATATATATATATATATATATATATATATATATATATATATATATATATATATATATATATTTATATATATATATATATATATATATATATATATATATATATATATATATATATATATATATATATATATATATATATATATATATATATATATATATATATATATATATATATATATATATATATATATATATATATATATATATATATATATATATATATATATATATATATATATTGAAAGTACGTTTGCACTCAATAATTAATTCACACATATAAATATTCAATGAATTCAATTGCGTAAAACAACTCAATTTTAAATTTTTATTTACTTACCTGTAACAATTATGACTGCTTTAAATAACCTACCTTTCCATCGCTCTTCCTAAATGCATCGTGGACTCGCCACATAAGCCCATGTCCAGCACAACTACTCTCCTTTCCTATTTCGAAAAACTCAAAAATAGGATTATTTTCCAAGGTCGGAGGACTACTGTTCACTGCTATTTTCATCTTAGATAATATAGCGGCCATTTCGGGTAAAACCCGATTACTTTGCTGTGACGGCTCCAGCTTGGGGTCACGGTGGCCTGTAAACAAAAAAAAAAATAAAAATATTTTCATAAGAATCTAAATATATATTTTTTGTGCTTTACGCTTTATTCCGCTCATAGCAATATAGGCAATAGGAACAGCAGCAACTGAAGGAACCTAGTGTTAAAATACTCCGTTCCCCGTTTTCCTCCTTTTGGAAGTATTGCGTGTTGAGTGGCGGAACACAACGCTGCGCTTTATTTAGTTACCAGAACGAAACAAATCTAAATGAAAAATCCGTCTTTCCTGAGTGGGAATCGAATCTATAAACTGAAAAAATCTATTATTTATATAAATATAGTATATCATTCGGGAGAAAAATCGTTTTTTTGTGAACGAAAAATGGCAGATTGACGACATATAATAGTATTTTTGTACAACAATTAATAGTGGTTTTTATATTGTAAGTAAAAGGGCCACCTGATGTTAAGTGGCCACTCTTAGACATTTACCTGTACCGGTACTGTATCTGGTTCGAGCCTGACCTTTTTGAGCTCTTGGTGCTGGTCTAGCTTGACTCTATCACAAAAAGTAGTACCAGTTGTAGTACGAGATCTTTACGTCATTTGTATTTAATCATGACACCCCAGCCAATAGATATCCACAACCTATGGAAGGACTGGAGGATATGTAAATACATAGACCAACCCTTTTTACGGGCTTCCGGAACTCTCACTCACCTGAAGAAACACAGCAGCATTAATATACAGCTGTTTCACTACGGTATTTTGTGAGAGCGTGGTAATTACCCGGCTCGAGCCCGATCTTTTTGAGCTATTGGTGTTGTTGTCGCTTGGTTCTATCATTTTTTTTCATTATTTGATAACAGCTACGTCATGCTACGGTATATATGAGAGTATATATAAGATATATAAGTGTAGAAAAAATATATATAGAAAACGCGTAAAATATGTATCTAAATGAATCGATATATTTTAATCGCTACCGCGAAGTCCTATATAATTTGCCTTCACCACAATATGAGCGAAATTAACTTCATAAAAATGTATACATATTCAAATTACATTAACAAACTCTTTGAAAAGTTCCTTTGTAACAGTTTTATATAAAAAATAATAATAAAATATAAAACGTTATTATCTAGTTTACTATCGTAAGATAATTTGTATTTAAAATGCTCAATTAAAACTGCCTGCCTGAGCTTTGTGTTAGTAGTTTATGCATAAAGCATCGGTAATTACCTCCATGGAGAAAGAACTCTTTTGTAGTGCTTCCTTTTGAGCGCATCAAGATGTGATGCTTGCTTCCAGGAGTTTTAATCTATGTTACAAGGTTAAGGTCACAGCTGTGAATGTTTTCTTTGTTAAGTAAAGTTATTTTAGATATTTTTTTTTAATATTTAAAAAATATGGTACCTTTCATTCATTTTTTATTTTGTTATATCTATTTTTTTATAAGGGAATTACATATATTATAACAGACATCAGTAGGCAGTATGATGTTAAAAAAAAGGTCAAGTGCGAGTGGTGGTCTCGCACCAAGGGTTCTATACTAATTTCACTATTCTATAAGGTCAAGGATAACTGTGACTGAATAAGCTAAATTAGCTTTCAAATGACAAGTTACTGAAGATATACTTTCAAATTGTGAATTTTACGTAAGTTTTAACCTGTTGTCAAAGTTTATAGCGTCAAGTTGACGGTAATTATTCTATAGGTTATGGTTACGCAACACCCTTTTGCGAATTTCTTACTAATTCTAGAAAAAAGTCGCATTGGTTACATTCATATCTTATGATTTGAATTTTTGTTCTATAAGGGATCACATATAAATAAACAGACAAAGCTGTCGGTTTTTCCTTTAAAGTACAAAACCCTTAATAAATAATATATCTCGTGGATTTGAATTCAAAGTTAGCTATTGTATATTTCCACTGTACCTCCATAGATACAATTTAAACATACATGATACAAAAATAGCGTCTGTATTAAAAACTTTGTTGTTCTTACAGACACTATTTTGTTTACTGCATTGTATATATATATATATATATATATATATATATATATATATATATATATATATATATATATATATATATATATATATATATATATATATATATATATATATATATATATATATATATATATATATATATATATATATATATATATATATATATATATATATATATATATACGTATATACACTTTACGTCTGTGGTAAAGCATATAGAAATGTGTAAGTTTATATAATAACTATACATTTATAATATTCATAAAACATAATTTTACACATGAGTATTTTATTTTACATAAGGAATTAAGCCTTTATGTTGACAAGATCGATATCAGATCCCTTCTGTCGCCATTTTACGGCTCAGTAGACAACGATGTACACAGAAGTAAAGTGTATAGACATTTCATATACATACATTCATCTTTTTTATAATAACCATAACAATATATTAGATAATGTATACTAGCCTATGTAGTTTCTAATATCCGTTATAACTTTTAAACTTCTAAAATAAATTTTAAAAGTTTCTGTTCGAGAGATGTAGAGGCAACCTAGTGTTAAGATACTCCATTTTCCACTTTTTACACAAATTTCGATAACTACCCACAACGTTTGATAAGGTTAGTATTAAAACTAAAAAATAATAAAAGCTTCAAAAGACAAAACGTGACGTTGAAGGTGTCAATGGCAGTTTTTACGTAAGCGTTTTTGGATTGACCAGAGGTTAAAGTTAAATTTTCTTTATTTACCCAGCTGAATAACTCATAGCCGGGATAAGCTTTTAAGCTCTGTTCTATTGCACCAGAACACTACTTTAAACTGTTTCTATTAATACTTAATACAAAATGTTTTAGCTAATCCAATTGTTTTTATTAGTTTAAAACACTACTACACAAAAGTAGTATTGACAAATCTTAGATTTTTCATCTTTTTTCTCTAAAATTGCAACATTTCACATATCAAATGTAAAATTTGAAGTTAATAATAAGAACTTAATGAATTTTTCTTAGAAGTAATTTAATTCTATGTTACGGTCGGCGTCGAGTTCTGTAGTATCTGAAAATTTTTCATTTAAATTACACTGATAAGTTGAAATAAATCTCATCTTGTTGCCGTAACGCGAAACGGGAAAGTTACGTTGGTAACAAGATAGAAATAAGTAAATGCGAATCATATTTTTCAGGTAAGTGCAGTATATTTTAACAAAAGTGTGAAAGGATAATCTAGTATGTAAGTAATAATATTATATCGAATTTTATATTAGGGACTTACATTTCGTGCTTTAATTTTATACAATTAAAGTAATCAGTTTTGAACACGTTAACCTCAGGAACTATTGAACCGCGAAGAAAGCTATAGCCTATATTGCATCACAATAATAGTCTAAGCCCTTCGTAAGCAATTTACCCAAATGAAGTTGCTCATAAAATCTAGTATAAGAAATTCTAAACGTTTTCTTCAAAAATATTTACAAGCATATTAACATTGTTTATATATGAAATACCAATATACCGAAGAGGTTTTGGTGACATACTGTATTGAAACATATGTTCAATATGTAATTACGTGCTTGCCGTACCTCCGAGAATCTTAGTAAAGTTGATATAAATTTAAATTGTCAAGTTAGTAAAACAAATGGAAATAATTAAATATAGCGTATTACACAGGGCCGAGACAGGGAACTTAGTGTTGAAAGACTCTCCTTGTTATGTTTACTGTTGTGGCGCAGTGGTGTAACGTCTGATGCAGATGCAAACGCCATTATTGTGGCTTCGATTCGACTTTGAGGAAGATGGATTTTTCCATTTCTATTTTTTTCGCTATGACGTCTAGGCAGTTTACATTCAAAGCAGGTTAGGCTATGTAGGGCTTCAATGTTTTCTTTGAATATTTTTGAATATTGTAATTTATATATATTTTTTGCTGTTAAATAGAAAATATGTTATTAAAGACCATGTCGTGATCGAATCATGACAAAAGTTAGCCCAAATCATTTGCATAGTTGACAGATCAAAAAATTATAGAAGCAATTGTATACCTTATAAATTATGTAGAAAAATAATAAATATTATGTTATCACCTTTCAGGGATGGTAGTCTTTGATGGTAAAATATTTTTTAAACAAAGTTTTTGATACGGAAGAAGAAAAAACGCGCCACTAAATTTTAAGCAAATCTGCTTGGCTAACGTGTAGGAGGTTAATCAATTATCGATCGAGCTGTTCAAGCTCAAACATTGGATAATTTTTCACTAAAACCACCCTTTCAAAATCTTAAAAATAAAACCAAAAGTAAAATTCTAACTCAAACGTGACCAAAAACAATATATAATGATGATTAATTATAATGGAGCTTTTTTATATAGAAAAAAATTAATGATACTATATAAGATCTGATCATAAAAAGCCTGAAACTCCATCTCCTTTATTTATAGACTGAAATATTTTACTAAATTATAAATATCCTAATTATATATATATATATATATATATATATATATATATATATATATATATATATATATATATATATATATATATATATATATATATATATATATATATATATATATATATATATATATATATATATATATATATATATATATATATATATATATATATATATATATATATATATATATATATATATATATATATATATATATATACATATACATATACATATATATATACATATACATATACATATATATTTATAATTGTTAGCATTTTAAGAGAGTAAATTATTAGACGTGTTTAAAAACTTAAAATGATAATAAAGTTGTCATCTATCTCTCCCTTGTTTTATTTTCTTAATTAAATAACGTACTAATTAATATAAATGTTTAATCTTAATATTTAAATGACATAACTGTATGGAAATAAAAGAAAAGTATACCGATACGCTTTGTCGAAACTAATTGAGGACATCCCTATTGTCTGAATAATATTCATTGATAGGTTATGGCGTTGACTGATATTGACTGACCATAAGTACTCATTGACTGGCATTTCAACACCCAATGACTCAAATGATCCACCATACGGCATCTGTTTTACATCAACGCGCTTATTTTATACACATATATAACTCCATACTTTATCCTTTGCGGTAGTAAGAGAAAACGGAGTGCCAAGCCGCAGAGTTTCCTTGCATAACTCTTTCCCTTCATTCACTATGATTAATCTGTTTATCATGCTCTCTGAAGAGTTTCTCATGTTTTTGATGTGACTTTCCTTGAGTATCTCTTTCTCTCTCATTCATTCCTTTTCTTTTTTTTAGTATTTTCTCTTCCAACTATCTCAAGACTCACTTCAAATTTATGGGCACTGATAACCTCTGATAACCAGTTAATGTTACCAACAGCTAGCACTCGCTATTATGGTGAATCCTTCTCTATGAAGAGCTATGAAACAAGATTCCCCCAGATATTCGTCACTCTAAATCTC
Source organism: Dione vanillae (assembly GCA_037178615.1). NCBI lineage: Eukaryota > Metazoa > Arthropoda > Insecta > Lepidoptera > Nymphalidae > Dione > Dione vanillae. Next base: position 42,888 of record JAZFAU010000012.1, read on the forward strand.
TTTATATATTTACTAGTCGTCTTAGCCGTATATATTTGGGTATATGTGTAAGTTTATATATGTAAATGATTTTTGTATGTTTGCATGTATGTATATACACCGCCTTTGCACGCTCTATATGTTATTTTGTTTGCATTTTTTATTCTGTATATTTTACATTGTTTTAACTTTGTGTAAAATAAAGCTTATCTTATCTTATTATGAATGATTTTTGGTTTAAAACAATCAGATAATAATTTTACAATAAATTTAAACATAAATATGTCTTCTAAGCAAAATAAATTAGTTATTCCATATCCTCGTTTGTTATGTAGCATAGCAATGTTAAATTGTTGTATAGCAATGTATTGATAAAGTACCTACAAATATTATTATACAACATAAATTGTAGGGCTTTTGTGTACGAAGGCAAGGCGAAATCAAAGTATCTTTTATGAAATATGTGCCGCAAATACGGGTTACGGCTACCTCATATTAAGTTGATATGTTTGAAATTAAATTTGAAAATTTCTCTGAAAAGCTACTTATCTCTCTCTCTCTCTCTCTCTCTCTATATATATATATATATATATATATATATATATATATATATATATATATATATATATATATATATATATATATATATATATATATATATATATATATATATAAATATATATATATATATATATATATATATATAAATATATATATATATATATATATATATATATATATATATATATATATATATATATATATATATATATATATATATATATATATATATATATATATATATATATATATATATATATATATATATATATATATATATATATATATATATATATATATATATATATATATATATATATATATATATATAAATATATATATATATATATTTTTTTTTTTTTTTTTTTAGCTTCACGCTTTATCCCGCACAAGGCAGTGTAGGCAGAGGGAACTGCAGGGACCGTGGGAACCTAGTGTTAAGACACTCCGTTGCTTAGCCCCTGTTTTCTCCGTCCCCACTTTCCGCCGTTTTCGAGGCATTGCGTGTTGAGTGGCGGAACTCAACGCCGCACTTTGCCTAGTTTGCCAGAGCGAAGAAAACGGAAATAGAAAAATCCATCTTCTCCGACTGGGGATCGAACCCAGTAACCGTCGCGTTAGTCGCGTATATATATATATATATATATATATATATATATATATATATATATATATATATATATATATATATATATATATATATATATATATAAATATATATATATATATATATATATATATATATATATATATATATATATATATATATATATATATATATATATATATATATATATATATATAAACCTAAACCAACCATAATTACCTAGCAAGACCTAGAATATTTCATTTCCACATTTTTCGCTAGCAACTAGACAAGCGCGGCGTTGAGTTCCGCCATTCAACACGCAATGTCTTGGCGAAATGTGGTTTCTGCACTTCCTTTTGCCTATCCTGCTACCGTGCTATGAACGGATAAAGTGTGGAGCTAATATTCTATATTTCTTATAGAATTTGTAAATTTTCCCAGTTTCTTTCACATATTACGAGTATATAATACATGCTTAAAATATTTATTTTGAATGGCTTGTATTTATAAATTGCCTTCATGAGAGTAAAAGTAAATAAACACTCTAAATGTAATTATATTTTTTTCTTTTTGTTAGTTTCAAATGGTAAAATTAATTGATGATTTAAATTATTCTTATTTAATACTTTTCTTATTTTGATGAAACATATCTAGACTTAAATTACATTTCAGTGACCCAGATTTCGTAGTAGTGTTAGGTCACTGTATTTTCCAATATTTTGAAATAAAACAAGTTGAAGATGCATTTATTTTAAAAAATATAATATTACAATCAGAATTGGAAATCCCAATATCCGTTTTCACTAAATTCAATATTTTTACTGGATTAATAAATATTCCAGGTTATCCTTCTATACTGAAACACAATACTCTTTTTTGCTCTAATGTTACACTGTAAAGTTTTTAAATTGCAAAATAGTTCAGTATATAAGGGTGAGCTTATCTTTATGAGAGATCTCTTTCAGCCAACTGTGGTGGATGAGTTAGTAGCAGCGGGTGAGAAGAATAGTAAGCAAATTATAGATTATGTATCAAATACATATATGTATAAATAATGAGGACCGTCGTAGCGCAGAGGCGCAACGTGTGCCTGTAACGCGACGGTTTCTGGGTTCGATCCCCAATAGGAGAAGATGGATTTTTCTATTTCCATTTTCTTCGCTCTGGCAAACTAGGCAAAGCGCGGCGTTGAGTTCCACCACTCAAAACGCAATGCCTCGAAAAGGCGGAAAGCGGGGACGGAGTAAGCAGGGACTTAAGCAACGGAGTGTCTTAACACTGGGTTCCCACGGTCCCTGCGGTTCCCTCTGCCTACCCTGCCATGTGCGGAATAAAGCGTGAAGCTAAAAAAAAAAAAAACAAAAAAAAAATATTTAAAAGATGAATAATGCTACTCTTAGACTCTTCACACTATTGCCGTGATTTCGATTTTTGTCCAAGTACATTATTTAATATAAAATATAATATAATTTTACTAAATAAAGACATTATTTCATTCAATACCTTTAGTGCAGTCAATCAAATTTGATGTCAAATCTAAGATAATAATTGTTTTTAAATATATTAATATAAGGGAAATAAGCTATATATATTTGTTCATCATTTTATTAGTACAAAATGACGAAAGTGAAGCTAAAAAAGTTGTATGAACTAAATTAAACGACGAGGATAAAGAGCATAACCTTCGTAGAATATATCTAAAGCACTTATATTCCACAGGTCTATTTGTACCTTGAAAAATCTTTGAACTTCAATAGAATAGAATTCACATGTTCTCTTACTTACAAGTATCTATATATACTTCTATATGAAGTGAAAGTTCAAAGGAAAGTAATATTGAGTTTGTTTACTCAATAGATTTCACTTTCAAGTATTTCATTTATTAAATATATTCAGGTTAAGTTGGTTTTCAGAAAAACTATTAAAAATATTACTTATCTATGTTAATTGCAATTAAATTCTGAATAGAACTTATCTTGAGTTACAATAGTATATTAGCTCTTATACGAATGACTTCAGAGTCTGTTTAGTAGATCGTGGAGCTAAGCTACTTACTTGGAAAATAGGAAAAACAGCTTAAATGAACACAATGACGTAATTCAGTGTAATTTTGTATTCAATTCTAGTAGAATATGATATTTATTTTCTTATTAAAAATATAAAATAACATTAAAATAAAGTTTTGAATTTTAATGAAGGAAATTATATGAAAGAAATAATCAACTATATATTTTTTCTTTGTTTATTTATCTTGCCAAAGAATAAGATTACAATATAAAAATAATAACAAAATAAGCTGAATTTTCGACGAGTGTTTTATATACTATAGTTCCATAGTTGCAGAGTCTCAAGCGTGACACAAATTACTATGTTAACCCATATTAAATATGGCCGAAAAAAATATATATTCTTCGATAGTTAATCAGTAATAATAAAGTTATCTAACTAGCTCTCCAAATAACGGTTGTCATGGAAACCTTAAGATCCAAATGTTAAGACACTTCCCGCTCTTTACCTTTCGGAGCGTTTGGGCGGAACTCAACGCCGCGCTTTATATTTGTTACTGGTAACATAAGATTCTCGAGTGGAAATATATATATATATATATATATATATATATATATATATATATATATATATATATATATATATATATATATATATATATATATATATATATATATATATATATATATATATATATATATATATATATATATATATATATATATATATATATATATATATATATATATATATATATATATATATATATATATATATATATATATATATATATATATATATATATATTGTAAAAAAAGATATTTTCAATTTTCATTACAAGAAAGTTTTTTAATTTTTATATTTATTAGTCATTTATTTTAAATTATGTGACTGAATAAAATATTCGGATAGATCATAACGTCTTCACTATTACAAATTTGTAAATTACACTATTGTAAATCCGAGTACCTCGACCAAGCAATTGAAGCCATACATACGTTTCTAGTTGAGAATTAAAATGATTTTATTTTTTTAACGTGTATGGAATGACGAGCATAATACCTTAATAAAGTTACAAAATAAAATGTACTGCACTTTAAAAAATCACATATTCTTCATTACATAGCACTCTTTACTCCTAAAGAGGTTGGTTCAACAAACAAAGTGGATTAGTACCTCGTTAATTCAACACTCATTCTTTCACTCGAGTCGTTATTACTATTTTATTTCATAATGAATATATGACGAAATAATATTGTGGATGTGTCTCAAGGCAACGGAGGCGGTAAATGGAGTGTCTCATCTTTACACTGATATAGAGTAAATGCGTTCGGATATATTATGAGGGATTTTTTTAGGGCTTCACGCTTTTTCCCACAACATGATAGAGTAGGCAGGGAGAAACGCAGGAACCTAGTGTTAAGACACTCCGCTCCCTGCTTTCTGCTTTAAGAGGCATTACGTGTTGAGTTACAAAAATCTTTACGGTTTTTTTTGTACGTCGCGTATAGTAGGGTAGACAAAAAAATCTTTGTTAAATTACCTGCTTCCTGTTGTTTTTGTTTCACACACAAAATTGAAGTATATTAATTTTTCGCTGTTCAGTGAACACTGTCAGTTCGAACTCTACACGCAAGACAGATGATCTAATCAGGCTCTAGACTTTCTTCATTGCTCACTCAAATATGGCTAGCAGTAGCTGCGCACGCAATTTTGTCTACATGGGATAGTAAGTTTGGAGTTTTCCCCGTCGTGGCGCATCTACCGGTTTTATCTTACGGTATTTATCTTACGGTTTGTGGGTTCGATTCCATTGATTAGAAGATGAATTTTTCTATTTCCATTTTCTTCGCTCTGGAAACTAGTAAAAGCGCGGCGATGAGTTTCGCCCCTCAGCACGCATTGCCTCGAAAAAAGCGGAAAGCAGGGACGGAGAAAATATGGATTAAGCTACGGAGTGTCTTTACATTAGATTCCAAGAGTTCTTGTAGTTATTTCTGTCTACCTTGCGACGTTCGGGACATAAGCATGAATCTAAAAAAATAAAAAATAAAAAGGGGAGGATACAGCAAATCCACGAAAAAACAAAAAATATTTTTACACTCTATAATTGTAAAAATTATCAAGGAAATTATAAAAATTTTAGTTGTTATTATCGTTACTTTCAAAAAAATTATTTTCATACAAAACAAAATTTTTGAAAGCTTCTATAACAACTTTTCATTGCTATTAAATATTAAAATTTCCATTGGCTTACTAAAAGGCTTCGTGTGAATTGTTAAATATTAATTAAATATTAATAATAAAAAACTACTGATAATTGCGACTGTCGTTGCGCAGAGGTGTAAGCCGGTTCATTTCCCCACTCGAGGAAGATGCATTTTTCTATTTCCATTTTCTTCGCTCAGGAAAGCGCGGTGTTGAGTTCCGCCACTCAACACGCAATGCCTCGAAAAAGGCGGAAAGCAGGGACGGAGATAGCAGAGATTAAGCACGAAGTATCTTAACACTAAGTTCATATGATTCCTACAGGCTGAGGGCCTACCCTGCAATATGCGGGATAAAGCGTGAAGTTAACAACAACAAAACAAATAAAAAAATACAAAATACATTATTAATAATTGTCTGTTAAAAAAAATATTTTTCCAGTTATTACTATTATTAATTTGACATATTTCCCATATTTAGATGAAATGAGAGAAGCCAATGATAAATTATTCTATTTTGAACATTTTGGATTACCGCATCATTGAAAATTTATAGACTATTAAAAATAGCTTTTAAAAAGCTAAGAAATCAGTTAAGGTCCTGCTAAAAAACTTTACTGACGATCTCTTATTAATAATATCACAAATACATTATTAAACTCAATTAGTAGTAGGTTCTTAGGTAAATTTTAAAACAATATCATTTTATTTGTCATTTCAATATAAATTCAGTCAGATGCGCACGAATTACGCCACTCTAGTGTATAATAAAATATTATAATAATACATGAATATGGAACAACTTTCATTGATTATTGATTGGAAGCTAAGGCCGCGGTAAATATGATTGAACGGGCGTCTGAAGCGTAACTTATGAGCTTACGTAGACGGCCACATACTGAGGTAGGTAAGAGGTGGGTATTTTTGCGTATCGATTTGTTTACTTAATATAGCTAGGTGGTAACAGTTTTTAATATCCTGTTCAATATTAAATTAAATTAAAAAAAATATGTATATAAAGTTCATGCTAATATTTAAAATTGATGGATTCTTTATAGTGCTTGGACTGTATGACTCTAAGAAAAATACAATTTTAAATCTAGTTACAATTAAATTCTTCTTGCTTTATAAGTATGGTTTTCCTTAGTGTGCCATAATGCTTCAAAAATAATAATAAATCTAAATTTATTCCGCTTAAGTGATCTAAAGGACAGAAGACACATGAAGGGATGATTATATCATCAATTAATTGTTTATGTTAAAATTCAATATGGTAGCTTTATGTTCGACGATTCAAAAGTACTTTGAAAGATTTGAATTAGTAATATTTTAAATTTAAATGTAACACTAATTTAGAATGAAACCAACTTTTATAACTTATGTTTTCTATGCACCGCAAAATATGTTTACGCCAGAGATTCCCAGGACGAACTGCTTTGTGTTATTTATAATGTATACAATATATTGTTCTTTTTTAATTTTACACTAATTCGAGAGCGAACGTATTTAGATTTATTTTTAAATATATTCAAAAAGTATCTTGCAGAATTAGGCTTTAAACATATTGAGGTATAAGATATCAAGATATCAAACTTTTGAATAATGTCATCGCTGAGTAAAAAGAAGTAGGCTGTTCAAAAATTATAAAGGTATTTAAAAAATTATAAATTATAAAAGTATTTACCTTTGTTGCACTTCTATAATTCGTTTCGTTTATAGCTCGCTTCTTTGCCTTTGCAGCTTAACTTATTTAAAATTAAAGACAATTTGCTTTATAAAATTTGAATTTGATATAAATAACGAAAATGCATTGATCGCACTATCAATAGACCATCTATACTTAAAATATCGGTCATGCTTGCTATAACACCCATTAAGTTCATCAGTATGCCTAATAAATGCTTTAAAAGTCTCATTTCTCATGCCACATCGAAACGGTAATCCGTTCCGCCCTACCGGAGTAAAGTTGTTAAAATAATAACTCAAATACGCTGGTCAGACCGATAATAATTTCGTCTAGCTCGCTTTCTAATGCCAACGTATTTATATTATTTAGATTGAACTTTGATCGTATTGCTGGTTTTAATAGCCAGTTGCACGAAATTAAGGAGCATTAAACAAATATTATGTTTTGTACGAATGTCATATTATTTATGAACAGCCTTGATCAGAAACTAACTGCAATGACTACCGGGACATAAAACGGAAACTATAGTTACTATAGTTAAGTAAGTAGGTAAAGTTGTAGTATATCCCATATATGACACAGACATATTGTAATATAGAAGAATTGTTAAAAAGATCCTCGAAGCCATCGGTCTCTATTCTGGTTACGCCAAGTAGGGGCTTGACGCCTCTGATACGATGCTCTTGACAGTTGCTATAAAGTAACAAGCAACATCCTAATCGTAAGCTGAACTCACTTATTCAACTTATGAGCTAAGAACAAGTCGCTTCATGCAGTGGTACGTTTTAAAGCTAAGGCTTAAAGAATGTCTTGGTGCGCTGCGGTCATTTATGCGTATTATTTATACATTTTATTACAGTTATATTCGCAACATAGCAACGTCGGAAAAAATATGTGGTTAGTAATGTTGCTTTTGTATGGTTTTTTTATAATAAAAATCTTGTCTTTAAATACATATTTTTAAAATATTAGAAGTGTACGCACGAAGATATTAGACTCCTATAAATTTTTTTTATGCTGTGGCTATGACGTTATTGTACCATGTGAACCAATGCTTAACCATTGATATTTAGTTTTAAAAAACTACAGACGAAACTGAAAAATAGAGACTGGCATTTATGTATACGCAAGAAATACAGGAACACGGTGACTGGTGGAACCTGACGATTACCCGATCGTAGATTGAGACCTTTGTTTGAACACTGAGGAGAAGATGAGCCAGAGAAGGACCGTCGTGGTGCAGAGGAGTAGCGTCTATCTGTAAACACGACGGTTTGTGGGTTCAATTCTCACACGAGGAAGATGGATTTTTCTACTTCCATTTTCTACGCTCTGGCAACTAGGCAAAGTACGGTGTAAAGTTTCACTACTCAACACGCAGTGCTTCGAAAATGGCGGGATGCAGGGGAGCAGGGATGGAGAAAGAAGGATTAAACAACGGAGTGTCTTAACACTAGGTTCATATGGTTATTGCAGTTCCCAAGAGCCAATAAACTGATCATTAAGGAGGTCCGAGATCATCGAATCGAATAGGGGAAGTTAAAATGTATCTACTAATGTAGGCCAACAAGCCAGGATAGTACTACGAGAAGAAGAAGAAGAAGGAATCTAAGTTATGTTATAAATAGTAAACGCTCGAAAAATAAACATATCAAAGTTTAATTCATAGGCATTTTTAAATATAAATTTCCATTAGTGTGTATTAAAATTTAATTTTTGCAATGTAAAATCACGATCAATACTAAAACAATAACAGAAACTAAAAAGATCGAATCAAATATAAAAAAGCAAAGAAAGACCGAAACCTATATAATCTTCTATTCATATTTCTATGAATGAAAAGAGTGTTAAATTCACCTTTATGTTCTCGCAGCCGTGCTCACTGGTGCCACGTAAAGCCCCGAGTGCCGTAAGGCGTCGATGAAAGCGCATTGTGGTTTCATTTTATATCGTCAATTATACCGTTGGAAGCGAGAATTTTTCCAATTTATTTTATTCAGTTGAATTTTGCACTAATATTATTTTTCTATTGCAAATTTTATTGGACAAATTGTTTTTGATTTGGAATTTAAATACTAAATTAGAGTTAGTTATTTATTTGAAATGTTATTAGATATTAGTAAGATAAAAAAAATGTATGGCTTCAAGCTTTACGCATGGTTCACTACTTCGGTACTTTTATACATTATCATATACAGTACTTAATGAATATACTATATGTTTTACTATCTTAAATTGCTTTCTATTTGCATTTTATTTAATTATTGTACTAAGTCTGCATAAATCGAGTAGAACTAAATGTCGTAATTTATCCTACTAAAAAAATTGTCAAAGTGTATATGTATATGTATATGTATATGTATATGTATATGTATATGTATATGTATATGTATATGTATATGTATATGTATATGTATATGTATAGTATATGTATATGTATATGTATATGTATATGTATATGTATATGTATATGTATATGTATATGTATATGTATATGTATATGTATATGTATATGTATATGTATATGTATATGTATATGTATATGTATATGTATATGTATATGTATATGTATATGTATATGTATATGTATATGTATATGTATATGTATATGTATATGTATATGTATATGTATATGTATATGTATATGTATATGTATATGTATATGTATATGTATATGTATATGTATATGTAAAAATATATTTTTTGTATATGTGTATGTATAATTTGATATAATAAATTAGATAATCTTATTTATTGTCTTATAGGTATCATGTATTTCTTTATGTTTACTTGTAATAGTTTATATTTCTTGCTCACTTACCTCTTTTAGTGTAAAGTATTTCTTTTCGCCCTAAAGGTTATCTGGAAGAGATGGCTACTAAGCCATAAGATCGCCTTTTGTGTATTTTTCTCATTTGTAAGCTATCATTTATAAATAAAGAAAGAAATAAAAAAAATTGACTGTAATTGTAATTTTTTTACCATATATTGTATTCATATATTCCAGCAAAAATGACTACACATCCTAAATATGCCTAAGTTATTGTAGGTTATAACATTTATGATGTGAAAATGTGAACCGCGATGTTAATTTGCTACAATTTTCTCTGCAAAATTTTCGTTGAACTTCTCCTTTATATAAGATTTTGCGTATTCAATGCCAATGTTACTAGTGTTAAAAGATCAAAAGATTACTTTGTGTATAGTATTTTATTTTTTTTACTTTGCAAAACTTATAAAAAAGTCACTTCTACTATATCTGATGATTCAGATGATTGAGATCATCATCGTCATCATAATTTGAATTTTTCAATTGCCACTTTCTTCGTTTTGGAGACTAGACAACAGCATACGGCGTTGAGTTCCGCCACTTAACACTCAATGTATCAAAAAGACGGAAAGCAGGGAACGGAGGGTTTAACACTAGGTTCCAACGTTTCCTGCAGGTCACACTGCCAACCCTGCCGTAAGCGGAATAAAGCGTGAATCTAAAAGAAATCGTTATTATAAGCTTGTCCCTATCCACTGTTGGACGTAAGTCAATATTTGGCTTTGGATCATTTTCGACAAAAAAGTATACCGTGCGCTTAAGCTACCGTTAAGCTACGCTACGTTGCTTTTATATAGCTAGCACATAATAAATAAACGTTATATATACGTAAATACAGCTACGTATTCTTCTCCAATAAAATCATCTTTGAATGAATTAATATATATACGTCAAAAACGTCGGTCGTCGTCGGAAGTCGCCTTCGGTCCGGAAAACAATACAGTTGAGACAACCGGTACCTCAATGGTAGTCATTTATTCAATGAGAATGTTTTTTAATAAACTGTTTTGGTTGTTGAACTTTTATTTCAATTAATTATATATATATATATATATATATATATATATATATATATATATATATATATATATATATATATATATATATATATATATATATATATATATATATATATATATATATATATATATATATATATATATATAAATATATATATATATATATATATATATATATATATATATATATATATATATATATATATATATATATATATATATATATATATATATATATACATATATATATTAAGCAAAATTCAACAACTGTACAATAATAACTTGTGGAGTATTATATTTACAATTGACGGGATCACGCCCACGCTGTATCTGAGGTCGCTTTAAGAATCTCAAGAATTTCTCTCATACCACCTATTCATAAAACATATTGTACAAAAACATTTCAGGTATATATATATATATATATATATATATATATATATATATATATATATATATATATATATATATATATATATATATATATATATATATATATATATATATATATATATATATATATATATATATATATATATATATATATATATATATATATATATATATATATATATATATATATATATATATATATATATATATATATATATATATATATATATATATATATATATATATATATATATATATATATATATGAGAGAAAGATGTCATTACATCTTCTTTAACAGTGGCTCCCAAATGTCGGCTATTAATTGATATTTTACGATGTAACATGAGTTAGCTTAATGAGCTTAAATTCACTTAGAGTGCACTAATTAAATGATCACAGAATCGTAAATTACTACTTTTTGATGAAATAATATAAATGTAAAATTCATGTATATTTTTGGTTATAATCAATTAAGATTATTGGCATATGGTTTATTAATTTATATTTCACTTACATATTCTTATCTATTTATGTAGAGAATGAGGACAGTGAAGGACGCGAAGAAGGTATGTAGGGACCGCAGAGCTCGTTTCTCTCTGACTATACCACTAGAATAGATTGAAGTAAGTATGTACCTATAAACTACTGATTAAATTTTCGCTAAAAAACTAAATTGAGATTATTTTTGATTGAACTTTGCTCAAATATATCTTGTTGAGTAGCCACTTTTAAGGCTATATTTTTAGTTCATCAGAACATTTAACATAAACTATATATTTTTTTCACAGCATTTGAGTTGAGATGCGTTAAGATTATCTTCCCTCTTACTATATTTGTACACAGTCACGCACGTCACGCTTATAGTGTCACACTGCCTCCGCGCTTGATTTTGCTTCTCTACCAAGCAATAGATTTAACATTCAATATAAACAAAAAAGGGACTTAGGCAGGTAAAAATATGTGTTCACATATACTTTATAAACATTACGACAGTACTATATGTTTACAACATAATGTGTATAACATACGAGGGTCAAACTGAAAGTTTTTAGAAGTGGCAACTTAAAAGCATTATATTAAAAAAATAAGTTTAAATTTTGAAAATAGAACTCTTTACCAATAATATTGAGTATACATTTCATTTATTTGTCATTTGTTTTACGATTTGGCGGCAAATTGAAAATTGTCTGTGCACGTCAGAATGAATTTAAGCCGAGAAAATTTTCGTGCAATGATTTTTTATGACTTTCGATGTCATATAAGTCAACAAGAAAGTTATAATAGACTTCGATTGGCTTTTCACGATGAAGCCCCATCTCGTGCCACAGTTTACAACTGGTTTAATGAATTCAAACGTGGTCGAACTAATCACACCGATGATTTGCGTGAGGGACGGCCTTCTACAGCGACGACTGAAGATAATATCAGTGTTGTGCGGCGTATGATAGAGACTGACAAAAGAGTGACCTATCAGCAGATTCGGACAAGTCTAGGCATAGGTATGAGTCAAGTGCACAAAATCCTCCATGAACATTTAGCGGTCAGGAAGCTTTGTGCCCGCTGGATATCGCATAATTTGACCGAGGCTCAAAAACTCCGCCGTGTTGATTGGTGCCGAGAAATGATCCAAAAATTTAACGGAGGTGACTCAAATGCTGTGTTCGACATACTAACGGGTGACGAAAGCTGGATTTACTGTTATGATCCGGAAACCAAAAGACAGTTTGCTCAGTGGGTGTTTCCTTCCGAAGAGTTGCCAACAAAGTGAAGAAAAAAAAAGATGGTGGCCTCGTTCTTCGGAAAGACAGGTCATTACGCGACAGTTGTCTTAGAGGATCAGAAAACGGTTAATGCAGAGTGGTACACTAACAACTGTTTGCCACTTGTCTTAGAACTATTTTGAAAAGTTATAATAAAACTAATAACTTGCTAGAATGCTTAGTTTTTGATTTTCTAAGAACTTTCAGTTTGACCCTCGTAGTTTGCTATGTCGATATATTCGGACCTATGTAAATGTCCTGCCCCAGAACATTGTATTCTAAAATGCAATTTTAGTCCTTTTCAGGAATAGCGTCCATTAACCTAATTGGCCACGTCTGATAGAAAACAATGAAGAATATGAAACGTTATCGATTTCTTAATAAAGCTTTATACACTTTATTTTAAAATATGTACAGTTTTAGATACTGGTCAACTTGTTGATGCAAAAGTAAGGTCGAAGTGAGGTTTGTGTTAAAAGCGTTGCCGTTAAGTCCAGTCCAGAATAGAAGCGGTTAAAGCCTGTTATGCTATTAAAATGTATGTTTTATTTTTGTGCAATTCACGGTAAAATCAAAAATTAATAAATATTTATATGCTTGTAATTGACTTTAGTTTGTGACTTAAATTATATACATTATAGAAATCAATGTTTAATACAAATTGTAAGTGGGTACATCTTTGTGTGATAATAGATCTAAATCTAGAAGTGCGAATCACATCACTCAGTGAGAGAGATTACAATATTTATAGTGAAAATATTCCATAAATTAATTCTCATAATAATTTCACACAAAAAGCAAATATTTTGCGTATGCGATTTCCAAAAAGAACATATTTCAGCTTGATAAGGCGGGTGAAGTCACGAGCGGATCGGTAGCAAGTATAAAATGAAATATGGCTATCTAACTAGGTCATTGCAGGTTACAACACTTATGAAATATTCAAAGCGTTTCCTATAATTATCTCGACAATCTGTGTTTTCTGTGGTTTAGTTTAGTCCGAAATTTAAATATAATAATATACATGTGTTTTCTTTTGGTTACACGGTAGTGTGGTCGTACAGTGCGGCTCTAGTGGAAAGTTGAGGTCAGCTGCTTAACACGTGGTGTGAGTTCGGTTGCATATATAGTGTGAATGTTAAAATAAAATTTAACACATTTCTCTGTGTAAGTTGGAACAAATATATTTTTTTTTATTTCAATTTACATAACACATATTGGTTTATAGTAGTAATTCTATTCTTCTAGAGGATCGATCGAGACTTATGTTTAATAATCCCAACTACGATTAATAATCCCACTCGGGGAATCTTCGCTCTGGGAACTAGGAAAGCGCGGCGTTGAGTTCCGCCACTCAACACGAAATACCTCAAAAAAGGTGGAAAGTAGGAACGGACTAAATAGGGACAAACAACGGAGTGTTTTTCTTCTAGGTTCCTGCCATGGGCGAGATAAAGCGTGAAGCTAAAAAAAATATAACCTTATGAAATTAGATGCAAAGTTCTAAAATGTTCTATTTACTTATATTATTTCTTTCATAGAAAATAAGAGAATTTTATAGAAAAAACATCTTAACATATATTTAATATATCTGTTCTTATTTCCGGTTTAAAATAGATTTTCGAGAGCCATTTTAGTCGCGCACAATAAATAATTATTCAGTATTTTTTCTTCAACAGAAAAGTTACAGGATTTAATTTCCTTCGCTTTCTTTTTGTCTATACATTTTATTTACTTTTGTTTCAGTCAAAGCGAATTCTTTCGTGTTTTGGAGATTATTTGAGCTTGAAGTAACGCTAATCCGGTGTACTTTAGTAAGTTTTACTAAAAGAACAAAACGTACAAAGTATTTAGTTGAAAAATAATTAAACATCCCATCGATCAACAACCATGTTGTATACAGCAGTGTAATCGCTATTGTTTTACAAAAGATTTTCTTTGGTTTCGTACCCAAAGGGTATAACAGGTCTCTATTATTTAACCTCCGGTGTCTGTCAGCCTGTCTTAATAACGTTATAGAAAGCTGACATATTCACAAATGATGTATTTGTACGGTGCCGCCAAAAAAAAATAAAATATTAAGCGAGGTCCCCATAAAATAAACGTGTTTTTAAAAAAAAACTCTTTGATGGACCCCGTATAATGTCACATAACCGTTATTTTTATTCCTTACAAAAACGATGTACCTCACCGATAGTTGAAATTAAATGTGAAATTATGTTTATAGTAAACAAGCAAGAGTACAATTAAGAAGTATATACGAGTATATATTTCACTGTTCATTCTGAAACCTAAGAACCAACTGTACAATGCTTAATGACAGTAAAGAAACCGACATACGTTTCATATACCTTTTAGTTAGATACATATAACTTATTGTATTAATATTGAATCTATAACGATAAGCTGTACAGCCTTGCTACTGATGCTTTTATATAATATATATTTATATGCAATATATTATGTTTTATAAGTTGTAGCTAGTTTAGGAATTTCATGAACTTCCATAATACTTAAATATGTAGAAATATAGATATGTATATGTCGATATATGTATATATGTATGTTGTATATTGTGTCACAGTTACACAACGTCGTATAATCCCTTTCGAGGAAATTTTCATTTTTTTTCAGTTTCACCACTTAATGCAAATTTATATACGTATTTGTCATATTGGATATGAATATTGTATTTACTTATACTATTTCTTTCATAGAACATAAGAGAATTTTATAAAATAACATTTTATTTAATTATAGCAGTCTCCACAATTTATTTATTCACAAAATCTACATAGGAATTATTTATTCTAGAGTATTTATATACATAGCACATGAGTTCTAAGTGTTTTACATCAGATCCTGAATATAGATGAATGGTCCGGACGCAAACAACTTTTCTTAGTAAAAGGGGACTCGTAAATTATCTTGCTAGTCGATTTCTTCGGTGTGTTTGTTTTTCAATTGTGACCTTTCTTTTCAATATATACAACAATCTAAAATATATTATTATAAGTTACATAAATTAAGACTATGCGTCCTAATGTATGTAAAATGACAGATTATATATATATGTATATATATATATATATATATATATATATATATATATATATATATATATATATATATATATATATATATATATATATATATATATATATATATATATATATATATATATATATATATATATATATATATATATATATATATATATATATATATATATATATATATATATATATATATATATATATATATATATATATATATATATATATATATATATATATATATATATATATATATATATATATATATATATATATATATATATATATATATATATATATATATATATATATATATATATATATATATATAGATTAACATCATCATAGTCGAGCCAATTTCATTACATTTACATTCAATTCATTTCATTTTCATTCCATTGACTTGCTAGTTTGAAATGGTGGTTTTAAATATTTCCATGCTTTTGTCTCTCTCTCTAATGGACTTAAATTAATTAATTTAAATAAATATTTAAATCTTCAATCAAAGTCAATAGTCAATCGTCATCGACACAATCTATTTTGCAATGTCAATAAATGATTTTCTGTGCTGTCATTTTACAAATCTTTGATAGCTAAATAAAAATCAAGTTAGTTATTTTGAACCTGTTATATCATCTCATTCTCTCTAAACTTAACATAAGGCTTGTACCAAACTTTCCTCATAAATAACTCATATTATTTGAAAATAATAAAGATGATAATTGCGAGAAATGTGTCCAGTCACATTAAAAAAAAATATAATCTGTTAATCTGCTAGAACGCTTATATATATTTAAATTTCTCTAAAGAGTTTTAATTAAAGTGCCAAACTACTAACTTTGCATTTAGTACTTACGTCGTTTATTTATTAAACCAAAGCAAAGTGTTTCTGCTTGAACATTTAAAAAAATCGTTTCACAATTGTATAGTAAACGGGTATTATAGGCTAAAAGTTTTACTGTATGCGAAAGACACGTAGATAAAGCCACAACAAAACAGAAATGTCCGATATCCATATATCGTATGAAACTGTTTTTAAATTTTCAATGGTTAATTTTTTTTTAAGTTTTATTTTAAGTTATATGTATGCATTTTTTGCAAAGCTTAAAACAGCGGAGGGCACAATAGTCACGTCAAGACTCCAGATTTAGGATGAGGTTGAGAAGTTTTATGGGCTGCTCTACTCATCGCGCACACATAAGCCTATGGCTCAGGATACTGAAGATCCGCGTGCACCACCGACGCGCCACTACTCGGGAGACATCCCGGACGTTGACGTAAGCGAGATTAGTGCGGCTTTTAAACAGCTCAGAAATGGGAAGGCCCCGGGTGATGACGGCTTTACAACTGGTACGGTATTACAGCTCCTAAAGGCTAGTGGAGTACTAGTTCAAAAAGCCTTAGCGGAGCTCTTTAATGCCGTCATCCACCGGGGCATAACGCCAAAAGCGTGCTCCAGGGGTGTGGTCGTCTTATTTCTCAAGAAGAGTGATAAGATCCTCCTAAAGAACTACAGGCCGATTACGCTTCTGAGCCATGTTTACAAACCGGAACAAGCCGGGTTTCGAAAAGGCTATAGCACCATAGACCACATACATACTGTTCGGCAAATTATACACAAGACCGAGGAGTATAATCAGCCGCTGTGTATGGCATTTGTGGACTATGAGAAAGCCTTCGACTCCATCGAGACCTGGGCTGTTTTGGTGTCTCTGCAGAGATGTCAAATCGACTGGCGATATATCGAAGTAATGAGATGTCTCTACAACGCTGCGACGATGACCGTCCAAATCCAAGATCAGCGAACAAGACCTAATCGGCTCCATCGTAGAGTGATACAGAGGGATATGATATCCCCGAAACTGTTCACCAACGCGATGGAGGATGTCTTTAAAACCTTGGACTAGACTGGACGAGGCGTCAACGTCAATGGAGAGTATATCTCGCATCTTAGTTTTGCCGACGATATAGTCATCTTTGCAGAGACGCTGGAAGAGCTGAACCGAATGCTGAACGACCTAAATGAGTCCTCCCGACGTGTGGGTCTTGATATGAACTTGGACAAAACAAAAATTATGTTCAAAAGAAATGTCATGCCAAGACCAGTACGGGTCGACGGAGTTCTTTTCGAAGTTGTACAAGACTACATCTACCTAGGCCAGACAATACAACTTGGCCGACACAACTTTGAGAATGAAGCGGATAGGAAGATTCAGTTGGGTTGGGCGGCATTTGGCAAGCTCCGTTGAGTCATTACGTCGACAATTCCGCAAAGCCTGAAGACCAAGATCTTCGAGCAATGCGTCCTACCGGTGATGACATATGCTGCCGAAACTGGACACCAACAATGGGGCTGGTCCACAGATTTAAAGTCGCTCAGCGTGCTATGGAGCGAGCTATGCTCGGGGTCTCTCTCAAGAATAAAATCAGGAATAAGGTTATCCGTGAGAGAACGAAAGTAACCGACATAACTCGCAAAATTATCAATCTTAAGTGGCAATGGGCCGGCCACGTCTACCGCAGGACCGATGGCCGTTGGAGCAGACGAGTCCTGGAATGGAGACCACGTCTTGGCAAACGTAGTGTAGGACTCCCTCCGGCCCGCTGGACCGACGACATATGCAAGGTTGCCGGAGCAGGCTGGATGAGGGTTGGGGATGCCTATGTACAGCAATGGACTGCGATTGGCTGACGACGTATGCATTTTAGATTGTAAGTACTCACGTATATTACACAGATAATTAATATAGATAGATCGTTGAATATCAACGTGTTACGCAACTCTACATGCAGTGCCTCGAAAAGGCGGAAAGCAGGGAACCGACTGTCCTAACACTAAGTTCCCAAGGTTCCTATTGTACCCTCTGCCTACTTTGCTCTAAGCAGGATAAAGCGTGAAGAAGAAGAAAGTAGAAAAAGAAGAAGGGTCGTTTTACATATAGTATGAGTAAAAACATCAATAATAAGTTTTTTTATATCTGTACTCTGATATACATGTAAATGGATACAATTATAATGGAGTTCAACGTGTGACTTTATCAAACCAGGTTGAGGAAAGATCTGTTTGTTGATTATGAATAATCCATAAATAATACCTAAAACATAAATTTAGTCAGTCAGTCGTATTCAAAGTAAGTCATAAATATCCTATTACCTTCAACTTTTAATATTCTAAATTGTATCGCAATAATTGACAGGGAGATATTAGACGAATAATTTATATAGTTAGCTTGTATTATTGGACTCTATAACCTAATTGTAATATAATTTGGCTCTATCTTAGTACGTGGCCTTGGTATTGACCGTGACCTCTGTGGTGAATAATAAATGTGTCGAAGGCAGAAATATTCATTTTAGTTTAGACTGATTTAATATTTGCCTGAAACGATTTCTCCTATTTAGTCTCTTACTTTCAGGTCAGTCAAATGTATCTTAAATCAAGATATTATTTATTGTTAATTTTAATTATTAATTTCATTTATTAGATTTATTTTAAATATGAGCTTATGAGATATATATAATTTAAAAATAAGTATAAAATTCAGTCCGATAAGCTTTTTGCTTGAGTAGAGGTTTAATAATACAAGTATATTCAATATATACCTAAATCGATTTACCTCATAATAAATAGAAGAATTAAAGACAGTAACAGTAATTAATTAGTCACGTAATTGATACACAAAACGTTGTTTTGTGTTGGTCAAGTTTTTGTTGTATAATAACAAGATTTATTTTTTGACATGCTTCTAAATGGACATATATATATATATATATATATATATATATATATATATATATATATATATATATATATATATATATATATATATATATATATATATATATATATATATATATATATATATATATATATATATATATATATATATATATATATATATATATAACATATATCCTTAAATATTCTTCTCAGACGACGGAAACAGTAAGACGGTCTTGACACAAGATGTATTTGGTTATTTCTCAAACTGTATTGTCTCTATACTTCATGCACTTTTTTAAATCTATTAAGTTAAGGATTAAGATGTTATAGCGCCTTGAGCCTATTTCAGACGTATTAGTTGGTTAGTAAGACATGAGGCCACGATATGCTTAACAAATATTACGAAAAAAACCAAAGAGAAAACTAATATCTGAAGAGAAATAACCGCAGATACCTAATATAGCCTTATTTTGAAATTGTGTAGTATTGACGTCGAAAAAACATACATTGACAAATTCCCTCAATGTTTTTATCACTAGCTAATAGCACAAAATGATTGCTAATTAATTGTACATAACTGTTAGAACAAAACATGCAGTGATGCTTTATCATATTTTTTTTAACTTTACGCTTATAAGAGTATAGGCAGAGGAAGCCATAGCAACCGTGTAAACACACTCCATGTTAAGACACTCCGTACCCCGCTTTCTTCCTTTCGAGGCATTATTGTCGAGCGGTCAGAACAAAGAAAATGGAAATAACCTATCTTCCCCTGGTTCTTAGTGGAAATCAAAAGCACAAGCTATTGCGTTAACAGGCAGACGCTGTGCCTTTACTCAATAGGTCCTTAACATTATAGTGTAGATCCATAATAATTGAGACCCGCTGGCATCTTATAAGTAGTAAATTAATTATTAAAACGAATATTTTTTGTAAAAACCTGCGTAACGCAGAGGCGTAAGTAAACGCGATGGTTTGAGGGTTCGATTGCCACTCGGAGAAGATGGATTTTTCTATTTCCATTTTCTTCGCTCTGGAAACTAGAAGTTATAAAACGAATAATAAAATCGAATAAAATATTAACGTACAATAAAATTGACGTTTACATACAAATTTATCAAAATCGATTTGTAAACTTGGCGACTAAGATTTATAGACGTCAAGCATTTCGAATGATGGCAAGCACTTGTTGCTCGGTTACTTCAGATGCGTAATAAATCAGACTTTCAGTTATAAACTTACTTATTATATCTTCCTATATAGCTAATAATTGTATAAGTATTTCCTTAACATTGAAAAATATGAGACAACTTTTGAAAAAGGTTTTTAATACAGAGATACATTTTATATTTGCGTTACAAGGATTTTTATTTAAATTATTATTGCAAATGTCTTGACTGGTAGTGGTGGTGGCTTGTGAAGGTGTCATCACTGTGTTATAAATCTATCTGTCTGATTGACCATTTGCTCACATTCAAGCTGAAATTAATATGAAATATCCAAGTATATAATTTCTTAAAGTACCTATAGAATCAAGCTTCTAAGTCAATGTTTTTTTATGAAAATTGTCATATAATCAAAGCCTACCCGGTACTTCTCCTCAATTTGCAATAAATTAGAACGTCTATCAAATCGTATCGAAAAAATCAAAGGAAAAATTTTAAAGTTGTAAATGAATATATCCCAGAACATCTTCCCTACAAGTTTATAGCAGTTGGTTTCTTGTTAAACGAATGCATATTGACAAGTGACAGTATTATTAGAAACCAAGTCGTTAGATTTTATTTTGTTTTAAATAATACGTCGAAACACACGTAGACCACCATGTTTCGAGCATATTTTGATAGTAATTCTATGTAATTGTAGTAAATGACATAAGTCACATAATAAAAAAAATATTTCAGAGTAGTCCCCAAGCAATACAGGCCGTTACTTGCATGCAATAGCCCCGATTGACCTAAATTAATCGATTTTATAGTCTTTATAATATAAGACTACCCTCTTTTTAAAATAAATAACTGTAAATACAAAAATGACAATTTATGACGGCGCAGACGTAAGCGTCTGCCTGCAAACGCGACGGTTTAAGGATTCGATTCTCACTCGGGGAGAATGGATTTTTCTATTTCTATTTTTTTCGCTCTTGAAAATAGGCAAAGCAAATATGCATTGCCTCGAAAAAGGCGGAAAACGGGCACGGGAAAAGCGGGGACTAAGCAACGGAGTGTCCTAGCACAAGCTAAAAAAGCTAAAAAAATCTACAAGTATGAAATAGGTACGGAGCCCTCGGTGAGCCAATTTGCACTACATTTTAGGATTTTCCAACAAAGGCCTGCGACTTTACGTACATTATGAAAGAAAATTTTAATCTTTCAAATTAAAAAAAGAAATTAAAATCAATTATGTTATTTATTTTAATACTATTTCATCTGTATAAATTTCTATAGAATTGTTTGATTTCTCAAGTAACGAGCATCTAAGAGTCTTAACTGCTGCCAAGGAGACTACTATTGCATCGTATTCGTATATGTAGTAGTCGTATATATATATATATATATATATATATATATATATATATATATATATATATATATATATATATATATATATATATATATATATATATATATATATATATATATATATATATATATATATATATATATATATATATATATATATATATATATATATATATATATATATATATATATATATATATATATATATATATATATATATATATATATATATATATATATATATATATATATATATATATATATATACTTTGTACTGATTTTATCCTTATTACTTTGATATAAAGTGAAGCTTTTACATAATACCTCCTTATAAACTTCCATTATAAGTTTACGAAACTTCAATATATTCGATAACAGAACTTTACTACTCTGGACATATGACATCTGGAATATTGACTTGGCGGTTGGAATTTGAAGATTCATTTCTTCTTTTTTTAATAATTTGTCGAAATTTGTTTTACTTTCTGGATAGAATCTAAAACTAGCTATGCTGTCTAAGAAACTAGAAAAATAATAAGAATTATTAAGCTCCTAAAAAAAATTAAACATATCGATCAAAAGATCAACTGGAAATAAATAAAAAAAAAATAATTAAAAAAAAATATTTTGCATGAAAAATACCCATATAAAAATATCTATGTGTGAAAAGTAAATTACACGAAATCCCAAAATAAATCATTTCACACAAATTTGTCGCAACGGCTACTTTTACATTCGTTCAACCGAGAATGAATATAGCCAAATAAGAATTAATCATTTTTTAAAAAAATACCCTATATAAAAAAATACCCTATACCTAGTTTACAGTAATATTTGCTATTCGTACATAGAAAACTAATAAAAAGTTAGCGTCCATTTTTTAAAATAAGTTTTAAAAGAAATTACCATATAAATATTTATTATTATCATTGTCATATAAATATTTCTGGACTTGTGGTAGTATTTTTTTCAATGTTACCTTTTTTTTTATTTTTTTTTTAGCTTCACACTTTATCCCGCACATGGCAGGGTAGGCAGAGGGAACTGCAGGAACCGTGGAAACCTAGTGTAAAGACACTCCCGTTGCTTAGTCCCTGCTTTCTACGTCCCCGCTTTCCGCCTTTTGAGTGGCGGAATTTAACACCGCACTTTGCCTAGTTTGCCACAGCAAAGAAAATGGAAATAGAAAAATCCATCCTTCCCGACTGGAGATCAAACCCAGAAACCGTCGCTTTACAGGCAGACGTTGCGCCTCTGCGCCACCACGGTCCTCAATGTTACCTGTACGTATTTATTGTTTTATTTGCATTTTAAGCATTTAAGGATTATTTTATTTTGCAATATTAGCTTAAGAATTTTGTCGATTATGTAGATAATTTAATATTCTATAATTTTTATTATTTATTCTGTTGTTTTTCAAGTGTTCATACTATTTTTTTTGTTTAAATTGCGATTTTAATATCGAAATCTGATTGTAATAATATTCAATTGTTTTTGAGTATTTTATTTATATTTTTGGTATATTTTTCTGGGCCTTTCCATAAAATTATTAACACTGGATGCACATAAACAAATTCAAAAATGTACTTAATTTTTAATAACTTAGATCATTTTACTAGCCGTTAACTTTATATAAAAAAGCATGTTACGTATAAAGGAACGTAATTTACAAACAAAATATACGAAAGCTTGCAAATATAATTATCAACTCATTCGTTAAAATAAAAAAGCTACGCGGCATTTCTTAATAAGCTTCATCAAAAAAATTTAATTGAAGCAAAAACAATATTGAGAAGAAAATTTTTGAACTTTTCTTATAACATAATTATGTACTTTTTAATTAAAACGATCCCAGATGAAAGCATTGGATGAAGCCAAATAATAATTAATAAATGAACTCCTAGCATGCCTAGGAATATTTTGCAATGTACAGCTCAAGTGAATGAGAGATCTCTTGCATACATCTCGTTCAGAGCCATACGTTATTTATTCCAATATATATATATATATATATATATATATATATATATATATATATATATATATATATATATATATATATATATATATATATATATATATATATATATATATATATATATATATATATATATATATATATATATATATATATATATATATATATATATATATATATATATATACCAAACTTCCAACCTCATATTGGCAACCAAATATGTAATCATAATAAATTAAAGTATTATGGCCGTCGATAGACATTTCAAAGCAATTTAGAGTCCCTTGCACAAAAGTAGCAATATTATCAATGCCTTACATTTAGTTTAAATAACTTAACGTAGTTAATTGCTTTATGTTGATTTACATATGAAAATATACAGCATTAGCTATAGCTTATCATGCGAGTACCACCGCTGTCACTTTTTTAAAAAAACTTTATCAACACTTATTTAAGCTTACTTATGTACACCTATTCATCTGGCCAAGATCAGGGTCAGGGACCATTCACTGTGTGAATGTGGCCTAGACGACGGTTCTCCTGCCCATATCCTTTTTTCTTGCCCCAAATTAGCTCGCCCCATTTATGATGTCCTCCCTCTTAAAGTCCCTCGCCCCCTTAATGTTCAATGTTTGTTAATGTTTGTGTTTAGTCCTTTGTGTAAATTTTTGTGTAAATATATTAAATATAACAATATTAGAGTATAAGCTAACACCCATGTAAATATATTGTTTATTACTAACCCCATTTATTATCTGTATATATTGTAGATATCTGTGATTTTGTTATAGGTGAAGGATTTAAACTGGATCTCTTTTAAACATGCATACTCCAACTGTGTAATGATATCTCTTTTTTACCGTACATTCTCCTTTGTGTGTTCTCCATTCAACGTGACATTGGCGAAGTGAATTGTGCTCAACTGGCACGCTCGAAACGTCATTAGTAAAGAGAAGAAGAAGAAGAAGAAGTAAGCTTACTTAAGATTCAAATCTTAAATTCCTCGATATCAAAACTACGTATCGTGTAGCGCAGAGGCGTAGCATCTGCCAGTAAACGCGACGGTTTGTGGGTTAGATTCCCACTTAGGGAATACGGATCTTTTTATTTTCATTTCCTTCGCTCTGGAAACTAGGCAAAGCGCGGCGTTGAGTTCCGACACTTAACACGCAGTACTTCGGAAAAACAGGGACAGAGAAAGCGGGGACTAAGCAACGGAGTGTCTTAACACTAGGTTCCTATGGTTCCTGCAGTACCATCTGCCTACCCTGCCATGTGCGAGATAAAGCGTGAAGACATAAAATAAAGTAAATAAATTATATACAATAATTTTATTGTTTTTATAATTGTGATTATGTACCAGTAATATGAGTAGTAAAATGTTCGCTATAATAATTTATTAATTAACTGAACTGTGAAATTATTAGAGAATATTCGTATACCATACCTTCCTCTACACACATTCACACGTATACCTAATTATATAGACATAAGTTACACTCATTCATCCACGTGTGTCATTTAGACACTTCCATTTAATGAAAGCGATGACATCTATAAAATGCACACCCACAGTCAAGCAATTAGTCATCAATGAATACGCTCAAAGACCTATTACTCTAATGTTAAGCTTTAAGTAAATTTTGGACTTTGGAATGGATTTTTCTGTTTCCATTTTCTTCGCTCTGACAACTAGGCAAAGCGCGGCGTTGAGTTCCGCCACCGAACACGCAATGCCTCGAAAAAGGCAGCGGAGGAAAGCGGAGACGGAGAAAGCAGGGACTAAACAACGGAGTGTCTTAACACTAGGTTCATATGGTTCCTGGAGTTCCCTCTGTCTACCCTACTATATACGGGCAACTAAGCGTGAAAAAAGTAAAGTTAGTAAGCTTTAGAAAAGGTTGGGAGCTTTTTAAAATTTAAAATCTGTTAACACAATGCTTAAAGTATATTTAACATATAGTTATATTAGTTGTTTATTTTATTGAAAAGTATAGAAAAATGTCGATTGATGTTTAAATTGCACGTTACGTGATACAAGAAAACCATCCGGGTGCTTGTAAGCTGTAGTTAAATAACTTTTATCGATGGAAAATACTTTGAAACAAAAGCTTAAGTTAGAAATTTTCATATTTCACACTTTAGCTTCCTTTATTAGATATGAATAACGATCAAAATAAAGAAAATAGTTAATTTGAGTAATAAATTTTCTCTTCGTTGCAAAACAACATATTAAATTGAAATATAATAAAATAAAAATATATAATATAGTAAATATAATAAAATACAATATAATTGTCGTAAAAATATTATTGTTAATAATAAAATATATTTTTCATTTTAATTATTACAAAAATGACAACGTACTATCACTTTTTTTTTAAAGGTCTACACTACGAGTATGGTTGCCCTTGCCCTTTTTTATTTTAATTTTGGCAATCTGGCGTTAATGACACAACTGACCATTTACGCTACTTAATCTACTTAACTAAGAAAGGGTGATGATCTCTACTGACTGATATATTATATAAGATGGTATGTTAGGAAATCCTCAGTGCTAAGTGTAAAATAATTTAGATTATTTTTCTCAATAAACTATCATTTTGAGATGACAAAGACACTCAATAGTTTCAGGTTAATTTCTTTATAGTACATGAGACTTTTGTTAGAACAAATTTGTTAGATTAGAGAAAAACTCGAATTTGTAAAACCAAAGGTGGTAGCAATCAAGATTGATTATGAAAGTCAATATTTTGGTTGCACGATAGTTCGAAGAAAGTAGTTTAGATGTTCTTTTGTTAGCCTATAGGAAGAACTGCATTATCACTAAAATTAACTCTACACCTCCGAATATGATATATTATAATGAGAGCCATAGAATTAACAAGGCCATGTCAGAATAACCGACGAAACAAACCCTTGCGACCAATAAAGTCATTGATCCCCTACAAAACAATTAATTACTTCTTAATGAAGTCATTTCAAGTCTTAGGCCAGGAATTTGCCGTTTGATTTACGGAAAATTCTATGAATTTAATTTTTTATTTTATATTTTTACGACTAGTAGATATATCTCTTTCTCATTCGGTTGTGTTTTGAATGTAAACTAACAGATTGATCGTTTATTTAACGTAAAATACTATTGTAAAATACTATTGTATTCTTGTATACGTGATACATATGTCCGTTATTTGTATTTAATGTTGACCACCTCACGCGTTACATAGCACGTATGAATATCGTGAAATAGGAGAAATTATCCTGTGTCTAAACTATTGATAATTGCTAATTACTTCTTGTGTATAGCCTTGAAATATTTTTTCCTATAGGCCGCGTTATCGTATATACCTTTGGAACCTGGAATTTACTTTCAAAGCAATAAAGTAAGGCAATCATAAAATGTGAAGCGGGGCCACGTGATGCTATATCAATATACGTACGTACGTTTCATTTAGATTCTTTCTATCGAGCGAAAGGTTCGTTTTTTGATATATATATATATATATATATATATATATATATATATATATATATATATATATATATATATATATATATATATATATATATATATATATATATATATATATATATATATATATATATATATATATATATATATATATATATATATATATATATATATATATATATATATATATATATATATATATATATAGTACTATATTAGTACTATACGTACACGCTGTGAACCTAAGAAGACCTGAATTTTTGTACAATTATGTCGTTTTTATAGAATGTTATGTTAGATAATTAATAATAATTAATTTGGTTCAACTCAAAAGATATTTCTGTTTTAGAATTTCTCATACATTGAGCTTATTTTTTAAATTTGATAAAATAACTTTAAAAGAATATATAAATTAACTGTGCGTCATACTTGCTTTTATCTATTTATAAATGTTCCTAGTAACTAAATCCTTTTATGTTAACTTTAGCTATGGAAAAGGATCGCTTAATCGTTTAAATAATATACTTCTATGAGATCAACCTAATCATTTAAATAAAATATTAACGTATAAAATACATAATATATTCAAATTAAATTATTAGAAACGCCCAATTCCTTAAACCGCTTAATTATTATTGTTTATGGTAATTTTGTTTACTGAGACTCTAGGATTCGCGAAACTCATTGATAGACGTAATTTCGGGCATAAGAATTATAAATTTAAATTGCCCTATTAAAAATTCACAAATGCCTTTAAATATTTAATATGAAGTTAAACAATATCTGAATATACAATAGAAAGTTTAAAAAATTTTATATAAATATATATAATATTAAAAAAGTCATAAATATTTCATAATTAAAGAAGCGCGCTAAGTAACGCCGAATGTACATTAAAATATAAATTCCATCAGGCGCAACAGTTTGTTGGTACGGGGCTGCTGGTCGTCGACGACTCCGTGATAAAATGGCGGATGTTCCCAGGATAAAGCTTAAACGAGAAATAAAAGCGAACGTGTCTTCGCTCGATATCACTTTACCTGTTGCGGGGACGCGTCTGCCTCTCGTACTTACGTAGTTTCGGACTAAACTTTTACGCGGTAAGAGTTACTTAAAAACTGTTTTCCACTTACCCGAAGTGCTAGGCTGCTCCTCGGCTGTGCCGCTTTTCTTTTTGAAAACTTTTAGAACAGTTGAAAACAGTTTGCCGTTTTGTTGTATACTGTTATATTTATATATTTACATGGCTCGCCACGCACGAGCTTTTTGTAAGTTTCGACGCGTGCTCCCGGCAAGGCGGTTGACGAGACAGTGCGGATCGTGAGCTTCACCGCGCCCCGCCCGGAACTTGCCAACCTCTAGCCAACTTTACGCCAACCCCTGTGAACACCTTGCGAGGCTCTGCCATGCGCCGGAATATTATTTTTATATATCAATTATTTTCTAATGCCCCTCGATTAGAATTAAAACGCGAATTTTGGCGATTTTTTACGATTTATTTTGGTTAACATTCAAAAATTTTGATTATTATGTGTTGTAGTGCTTGCTGGCATTAATTAATTATTGAAACATATTTAAATTTAACTAAAACAATAAAGAAACATATATTATTAATTATATTAAAAACACTTTATTATAAATATAACTAACCGTATAGTTTTATATTTATATAGGTAGATTAGCAAAAAGACCAAGCGGACATCTGGTACAAAAAACAAATATTAAATAATCGACTCTTAATAAATTGAAGTTTTAAATCCGACATATTAAAGGCGTTAAAAATCAAGGCATTTTTCCGTAACGAATACATGCACGCTATTCAAATTAAAAATTGCTCAAAAGCTTAGTCCTTAAATCCTTAAAAGCAAAATTCAATCCACCAAAAGAACTAAGACTATTGAGTTTTATTTTCTTAAACTAAATTAATAAACGCTTATAATTTTCCCTCAATAGAAGGAATCTAAATGAATCGTACGTACGTATATTGATATAGCATCACGTGGCCTCGCTTCACATTTTGTGATTGCCTTACTTTATTGCTTTGAAAGTAAATTTGAAAACAAAATATTTTTTGTTTAATAGTTTTTAGGAATCTCCAAACAAGACAGTCGGCAATTAAAACTAAGTGTTTAAACACAACCACTTACTGTCGCTTCGTACCATTAAAAATATTTTATTTTTCTTAACATATAAACCTTGTCGTAGCTTTTCTTGTATCAATGATTTTTTTAATTTAAAACCATATAAAACGATTTCAATACTTCTTTAAGAAAACTAATGGTTACATTTCAAGTTTAATTCGTTATAATAAAATTTTCAAGCAAGCGCATCACAAAATACGCTTGGCGGAAGTTCTAGTAGACGAGTTCTAAGATCAACAGAAGCATAAAATATTATATCTTTTTAAGGAAGGATCCTCACGAGAATATTATAAGCATATATTGAAGGAAATTATATTCTAAATATAACAAAGATGACGTCAGATGACAATATATTTTAGTTTTTCAATACTGATTATAGTTTGTGTTCTGGATGGACCATATAGAAGTAGACCTTGTAAAAACGTTAAAACGATAAAAATAAATGAACGGATATGAAACAAAAGTACGCGGTAAGAGAGGTAAGGGGAGATGTAATCGAGGTCTCCCTTCGAAGATTCTAGGATTTTGAAGATTCAAAAACACAGCAGGCAGGTCACGCAAAAGAATGAAGATCCTCCGTAGAGTACGCATAAAGAGGTATGGAGGACGAGGCGAAAGAGGTATGCAGGGACCGCAGCGTTTGGCGCTCCATTTCGTCTGACTACTTCGCCGGAGACACGACGTTTGTATGCATATAGAATATCTTTATAGTTTTATAATGTAAATATATAACTTACGCACGTAATTGCGCTCGTTAAATTTTAAATGTTCTCTGAGATGCGATACTAACTCGAGTTAACATGTTACCCAGTAGCATGATGAACTTAATGGATGATGTGTTTATACGTACGTAGCGACAAATATAAAAAATTTAAACACATTCTTACCATTTGTTTATTCTTTAAATATGCTTCTATAAATTTAATCGCAATAATATTTTAATCATAATAATATTTTTAAATAAGACTATATACGATTTAAAAGTTACAATGTAGTAAAATTACTTACTAAAACAATTATATTTTCTTTAGCTTCACGGTTGTAGCAGGGTAGGTAGAGGGAACCGCAGGAACATCGGGAACCTAGTGTTAAGACACTACGTTAAATGCTTTCCGCCATTCGAGGTATTACGTGTTGAGTGGCGGAACTCATCGCCACACTTTGTCTAGTTGCCAGAATAAAGAAAATAGAAACAAAATTCTCACCTCCTTTGTCTCCCAGAGGGAATTGAACCCGTATACCGTTGCTGAGCGCAACTGCGCTGTCAGTTGATGCGCCACTGCGCCATAATTTTGTTATAAATCAATTTAACGTTTCCTTTTACAAAAGTATGCTACATTTTTTACGGCAAAGAATAATTAATTGTTATTAATATACTTTAACAATTAGTTAACAGTAACATAGAAATAACT
This sequence comes from Dione vanillae, assembly GCA_037178615.1. Taxonomy (NCBI): domain Eukaryota; kingdom Metazoa; phylum Arthropoda; class Insecta; order Lepidoptera; family Nymphalidae; genus Dione; species Dione vanillae. The sequence goes on from JAZFAU010000012.1 coordinate 74,226, forward strand.
GCGTATTTTTTTATCCATGCTCCTATTTCTACCTAACGTGCATATCCATTAAGTAAACTACAGCAGTGAAAGAGTCTAAAAATATTATATACGAAGTAATTGAAAAAGAAACTTTCTTCGAATGAATTTGGTGTTGTTGGAACTCAACGTTACCCTTTAAAGTGGAAAGAGAAATAATCTAAATGTAATCATTCTCTGATTAAGCATCGAACCCCAAGCCATCGTCTATACCGACAGACACAGTCCCAAATTTTTAAGTAACATATATTTGATTTTGCATAATAATTACGTTTTTAGTTTTATTTTTTATAGAAATAAATACAAAATAGCTTAAAAATTACAAATACTAGTTTTAATAATACAATATCAGTATTTTGATGTCCCGGGTCTTTTGGTGGGGCCGGGCTATTTTAGGCTGAAGTTTTTTTTTAGCTTCACGCTTTATCCTGCATATTGCACAGTAGGCAGAGGGAACTGCAGGGACCATATGAACCTAGTGTTAAGACACTCCGTTGCTTTTTCGAGACATTGCATGTTGAGTGGTGGAACTCAACGCCGCGCTTTGCCTAGTTTCCAGAGCGTAGAAAATGAAAATAAAAAAATCCATCGTCCCCAAGTGGGAATCGAACCCTCAAACTGTCGCGATTACAGGCAGACGCTTACGCCTCTGCGCCACGACGGTCCTCACTAGGCTGAAGTTCATTGCTTAAATATAATATTATTATAGAGTTCTAACACGATTGCACATTTTCAAGCAAAGTAGATAAGAAAAGAACTAAAAGCAGCTGTATTTGAATGAATTTTAAATGAAAATCTTAGAATATTTTGCAGTAAATTTACTTTTAATTTATGGTTAAACAGAAACGTTTGTGGTTTCCAATAATAATTGTGTATACCAATATTGCAATCAGACAATTTACATATTATTAACAGACAGCAATTCGTAGAATCGTATTGAATGAATAAACATTACAAAATATTAATAATTTGGTTTATTTTATTAAGGATTATAAAATTAATATTTATTGACAATAATTTTCCTTGATTAGCATTTATTATTATATATGATATGAGTTATTCAAATTTATTTAATTTAAAATATTATGTGTGTATAATTTTGCGTTTAATGCCCTCAAAGTATTAATGGCATACATTGTAACGTCAATTAACAATTTAAGAAACTCAATTAAACAATTATCGATAACCTCACAAATTTGTAACGAAATGGAAATGGAAACAAAATGTTTACAGCTAGCTTTTAAAATATTTTAAAACGTAGGTTAAGAATATATATATATATATATATATATATATATATATATATATATATATATATATATATATATATATATATATATATATATATATATATATATATATATATATATATATATATATATATATATATATATATATATATATATATATATATATATATATATATATATATATATATATATATATATATATATATACATATACATATACATATTGAGGCACTGCAGGTTGAGTAAGACAAGTATATCCCCGATTTTATTGCTACAAAAGTATTTAATATTGAAATTAATGTTTATTATTCTAATCAGTAAAGCCTATTTGTAATGTAAAGTTCTTAAACATATAGTTTTCGATTTGACAGTTGCTATATTGTTATTATGTTATTGCTGTTCTTTTATAATCAAAATTGGACTCCATAAAGCGAATCCTAGCGTCAACATATAATAGTAAATGTTGATAAAAATAATATTTTTACTCTTTTAATATTTTACTCCTGTCATACTCGTGTACAGCATGGTAAAGAAAGGAATGTAGTGTGAAGACACTTTGCCCTTCACTTTGTAAATGAACAACAGATTAAGAAAGAACAGTGGAATTAAATTTTACCAGAATTTTAAGAAATAATATTAAATAAATACGTTTGCATAATATAATAAAAATGAAATCAAATACAATTTGTAAATCACAACAATTTTCAATTGCCACTAGAAGAGATAAGCCGATTAATAGGTACAATATTAAAAGCAAGCAGTGGTTTTCATGTTATTTAAAAGTAATATATGATTGTGTCACAATGCATAAAAACTTTAAATAAAAGAGTCTGAAATTAAATGTGTATATATATATATATATATATATATATATATATATATATATATATATATATATATATATATATATATATATATATATATATATATATATATATATATATATATATATATATATATATATATATATATATAATATATATATATATATATATATATATATATATATATATATATATATATATATATATATATATATATATATATATATATATATATATATATATATATATATATATATATATATATATATATATATATATATATATATATATATATATATATATATATATATATATATATTCAAAAAAGAGAGATCTTTTCTTCACTTTCAAAATATTGCAGCCCGAATGAGGAAAGTTTGACAGGACGACATTTAAAATCACAATAGTATCCTTGACTATGATCAATTTAATAGTAAACTACGAACGGATACTGATAATAATCGTAGAGGTTCTACGCCGTAGACCTCTATGAGTACGATGTTTCATTTAATTTCAGCTTAAACTTTATTAAACATGGGGAATGGACTAGAAGAACCTAGTGTCAAGAAAACATTTTGCTATCAGCTTCTGATACTCGAGACATTACGTGTTAAGTGATACAATTTAAGGCCCTCTTACCTGTGAGTTAATATGAAGTAATATTTCAATGAACTTTTAATGTGTTTTTCTTTTATGTTTATAAATATTTTACATATTCAAAAGATGAATTGTTTTCAAATTGCCTAAAGCTTAATGTACGCTGATTTTGTTCGCGCGCTGTTAGCTATTGTAATATGAGCGATCGTTTGTGTTAAAAATATTTGTCATATTTATATTGTTAAGAGAATTTAATTTACACTTATTTTGAATGTTATAATTAGATATCAACATGATTGTTTGATTTTTCTTCTTCTTTTTCCCTAGTTATAGTGCAGCCCATTATCACTGTGACCATTTTTAATATTATGTGATGCGGAATATTACAGTTCGTAGTTGAGATTATCTTGCCTGTACATTTGATGTTTCCCCAGTAGAGTATAACGCTGTTGTGTTAACGGTGGGCATTCTGTGAAAAGATGTAGAGGTGTGTCCTTGTTGTATATTTTACACATCCTTGTACCGCTGATATCTAAATTGTATACATGTGTATTTAGACTACATTGACCAGTTAACATCCTCACAACCATACGAAGATAATTCTTGTTGGGAGATAAGGCCTCAATGGCAGCCTTCAAGATGAAGCCTTTATAAGTGCCTTAGCTTGGTATAAGTCAGGAGAGTTCTTTTATACACACAGTCGTGTCTCTAGGGTTAGCTGTGATAAGATTTCGAATTGTAAGTCCGTCTTCTCGTTTCCTTCGATGCAAGAGTGTCCTGGGACCTATCTTAAAAGTACTCTGTTGTTGTACCCCAAAGTGTTTAAGGTCTGTTTGCAGTTCTCGACTAACTCCGATTGTATCAGATGCTAGAGTGCCGCTTGACTATGTGAGTTAATGAAGATAGTATGATTGAGGTAGTTGGCTTGCAGATTGGCTGTTACATATTCTAGAATGGCGTATACCTTTGCTTGGAACATCGATGAATGTTTTTCCATATCGGACTTATTGTCTTTTTTGGACATCCTCTATATAGCGGAGGATCAGCGTCTTAACAATATATTAACCAATATCTTTATTCGCGACAAAGTGAACCTTAAAAATACTGTAAATAATTATCTCTTTAAAGGTAAAAAAGTAGCTACACTTCACTTTTGAATTTATAGAAGATGAATGGAATTCAAATCATGGGTACTATCACAAACTAACCCTATTGTTCTATTTACGCATATAATACGCATAATTGCTAACAAATTAGATTGAGATTGTTCCAATTAATTACGTGTTATCAATACTACGCTTATTGAGTGAATATACTGATATGAAATGACAATTAACGGCTTTTATGTGCGGATCAAGAGATGGGATGTAATGAAAATCTCGACTAGTAACATTTGAAAGTAATATTAGTTAAATATATAAGGACTGTGGCATCGCGTCTGTCTGTAAACGCGACAGTTTGTAAGTTCGATTCTCACTCGGGGAAAATCTTTTTATTTCCATGTTAATGTATGTGTCGATTTCTGCAGTTCCCTCCGCCGTTCCCATGTGCAGGATAAAGCTTGAAGCTTAAAAAACACACATACACACACATACACACACACACTTTTGTGGTATTATTTTTTAGTACAGATTTGTAATTCGTAAGCGTTCGAAATCGTTTCAACACCCTGAATAAAAACCGATGTCTGACTAAAAACTAAACTAACTGCTAATATTTTCATATTTTCCCTCGCTCGTCTTTTTCAGCATCGAGTGTAAAAAGTTTTTAGCTAACTATTGCCTTCATTATATTATATTTATACAAATTGACTGCTACTTTTGCTTTTATTATTTAGTTATTTTAAATTTAAAGTCTGGATATTTATTAGTCACTAATGAATACATAAAAAAACGCAAGTAAAACAATGAACTGTAGGTGGACGTGGGTTTGTGTTTATACTTAATTACTCTTAATTACCTTAGAAATAACTAAATTGAAACATTTTTTTGTTGAAGATTGTTTATATAAACTGAGACATAATAAACAAAGATTATTGGACTTATTTGTGTAAATTAATCTTGAATTTCTAAATGTTAGTCGATAATTTGATAGAAATTTCATCCTTCTCAGTTCATAGAAGTTACAAGTTCAGTCAAAAAATTTTAATTTTGTGTAAATTGGAAAGTGTTGAAATAAAGGTAGCTCTTATGCGGACACGAACGGGTTTGAAACTGGTGTTAAATCGTGACTTTTTTGGCACTTGCTGCTGTTTTAAATTTGGTAGGCTCCAGAGCAATTTTAAGGCGCATAATGCAGGTGGGCTCTGGTTACACACCACCGATTAGGCGGGGAGGGTTGTGACGACCTTGCCATGGATAATGGACTGTCTTGATAGGTTAATTCCTCCATGCTACGTCAAGATGTGAATTATCCTAAAATTTTTTTTACTAGACTTTCTGCTGACTTCTTATCCAGTACAGTACTGGACTGTGGTCAAGGTACGAAGTGAGGTGCCTTTTAAATGTAACAATCACAGAACTTCTACAATAAGTCAGCAGATTTGGGTGGGTCGCATATTTATAAGTGAGGTGGGACAAAGTGCGAAGCATATCAAATATGGACTGGATGCATTAGTCACTAGAGATCTGAAACTGAAAACTTTATAAGGAAGATACGAAACCTTTTGATAGTTTAAACAATAAATTGTCGGAGCCAGATGGTCAAATATATTACCTTAGAGAGTGACAAACTTGTGAGTTACACGTCAGTAATTCAGGCAATCCTCGCTCCCGCTGTATCATACACATATATCCTAAGCACTCTAGCCTCTCTGCCTTGATTTTGAATTTAGATATGAAGAAAATCGCACTTATGATGTCGCCAGCTATTGAAAACAAACACGCGCCCAGTGCCAGTTTATCACGATCATCTGGAAAGCAAAGTCAAGTTGGTATAGAGAAAGCTGGGTGTCACGGGAAGTTCGAAAAGGCACTTCACGTCGATACACTAAGATACACTAATGGCCTTGTATAGATACTGTTCTCGTTCTGGTCCTATGTACCCCATTATTAGCTTGAACTATTTATTAACAAACAATCGTTGGGTATTAAATTATCTTTCAAAGGCTAGAAGGCACCTCAGCGCTGCCTAAAGATGATCTTCGCTGTGTGTTGTCTACGCTTGTGCCATAAGGAGTGTTCTGGGAAATTGCGTGATATTATAGCAGCCTCTGAAACCAGATTATAACTTGATGGTAAACCTTAGTAACATTTTTACCATCTGCACACTTGTCATTCCACTACGGTGCGGTTTTGTAGGAATTTGTAATCATGCACCTGAAGTACAGTGGAATTAGTGTACAGTGGAATTGTTGTGTTAGTATTTTGAGGTTAGATACGATTTGGGATCGTTTAAAAACGCTGCCACCAACTCACCTATAGCACTTTTGATACAACACCAGCAATAAATTTGTATATACTATCGTTTTGTATGGAATCATTGTTATATTACATAAAAATAATTTTGATAAATCAAACAACAATTTACTAGGTCACAACACACTCAACTTATTTAAGCGAATAATAAGTTTACATTGATAAATCAGAGTTATATTACATCATTGTTTACGTACTGCTTACTTTAAGTAGAAAAACACAACACTATAATTTATCTTATAATCAGAGAAATGAAAATTTGAAAAATAAAAAGTTGCTTGCCAATAAACGAACACTTTGTCAGAATGAATATTCACCCTCAAATGCCAAACAATAAAATAACCACTTGCATGACTTAATTGTAAATATGAAATTGAGTAACAGTGTTCACACGATACAAGGCTTAAATTTAATTTATACTCGCCACCACAACTGTGAATAGCGAAAGTAAGTTATGCCTCACCAAATTTAATTTGTCGAGGTGTTGCTGCCAAAGTAAAACTTTAGTCATAGTTAAAAATCACTACATGGGTGTTATTTTATAATATTTCGTTAGACAGCTGAATAGACGATAGTGTTAAGATTCTCTGGCGCTTAAGATATTGTATTTCAAATGACTTTAATAACATATAATTAACGAGGCGATATAGACACCGTCAAGTTTTAATGTACAATAATAAAATCCATTAATTCAATTTTTGACTAACGCTTAGCTTAGTATTATATTTTAACCCTACTAAGATACTCAGAGATCTTAGTGTTAAGACACTCATCTTTCAACATTATTCTCCACCTGAAGTCGAGATACATGCAACCATGCATGCATGTTGACTGTTTACATCGTCAAGTTTATATGTCCATATATGTGCATATATACAGAAAACATGAATGTTAAACTGACATTTTAAAATCTACAACCAACAAGTTCCGAGTCACGTTTTAAATATTTCAATTTTTATATTGAATCACGATTTCAATATTTCAATTTATGTCGAATTTTTTTTAATTGTAACGTATTTTATACAATTTTATTGAAGCTACAAAAACTCTGGTAAAATATACTTACGTAAAATTTTTATATCCTTGAATATTTTTTCACGGTCATGCAGCTGTATTGCTTCCCTGAAGTTCTTATGGCGAGCAAAGCGAACGTCACGTTTTTCCTGAATATTTGTTTGGAAGTAAATTGTGAAATGCTAAATAATTTTTGTTAAAAAGATTCCTGCAATCTTACAATACACTATTACTTACTTATATTACTATAATACTTATTTACATTACATACTATAATACTTACTTACATTTTAATTTTATACGAATATTAGTTCACAGCTTAACTTTGACTTAGAGGTAAGTTCGCTCTAATGTAAAATGCGGTGTTGAGTTAGAGAGACATTAGTTATTACGGTTGCTGTATCTTCTTTTGCCTACACTTCTATATGCGAGACGAAAAGTCTTTAAAAAAATAAACCCAGGTACTAAATTTTATCAAAAAAATCAAAATGAGTGATTGATTGATTGATGATGAAAGAATTCAAAATGATAAATTACCGATTCTAGGGAGGTGATTTCTGTTTTTAAATAAATCTAAAATAATACAATGATAGTTAATTAAAAATTAAACTAAGCGCTATCAATTATAAAGAATTATAAGATGAACGATGAAAAATCACGTCTATTGAAGTGATTGAAAACATTTCTTTATTATTAACCCTATTCCACAGCAGACGCAGGGTCTGAATTTAAGAATGGATTCGATTCCTATTTAGGGGAGTAAATTATTTTTATTTTCTCGCTCTGGAAAGAAGACAAAGAGCGTTGAGTTCCGCCACTCATTTTGAATTCAGGTAGAAATCAGAGAACAGAATGTCTTGACTCTATATACTCGTAGTAATTGGTAACCAACTTTTTCCAACCAACTTCAAATTGGTGGTTTTGTTATGATTTTTTAAATAGATTTGAGGGACGTTGTGACGAAACACGACGGTTTGTGGTTTCATTTCTCAGCTGTGGAAGATGGATTTAATTTCCATTTCCTTCTCATGGACAACGTAAGCAAGGCGTATAGCTCTGCCACTCAATATACACTGGCTAGAAAGGCGAAAAAGGGGAACAGAGTGTCTTAACACTAAGTTTCCACGGTTCCTGCGGTTCCCTCTGCATACTCTATACTAGCGACATAAAGCGTGAAGTTGAAAAAGGGAAGAAAAAAATATTTTTATTTCAATTTAACTTAAGTAAAGGTCATTTTTAACGATACATTTATGTTTTAAAGATAATTGTGCAGTATGATGGAATGACGGCTATTAAATTAGCCGACTGCAATCAACAGCCAATTTCCTGGCAAATTTGTTTTCATAAATATAAGTTTACATTGCCGTGAAATAAGGACGTTTGTTGTTTTATCTGAAATATTGGATCGGTTCAATTTAAAATTGTGTATAACAAAAAACTGATTTCATTTGAATTGTAAATGTGTCACTTGAGACAATTTTTAAATAAGCAAAAAAATTAATTTCGGAAGATTTTTTCGGTCAACAACATATATATTTGAAAAAAAAATTATATTCATAAATATATATTATAATTACTTAGACACAAAATTTTGGCATAATAGGTTTGAGCCCCAGTCAGAAACCTTGGATATACGGGATTTATGAGGGTACTACGCGAGGGGAATATTAAACTGGATATAACACAAATTAATGAAACATACATACATGTATTTACAATTTAACATAAGTAGTAGTAGTAGCCCAGAAAGTATTAAAAAAAATTTAATATATAATAACAATAATAAGTTTTGTGTAAACTACTTCAATAAAAGCCCAAAACTTTAGTTGATCAATAAATATGAAATAAAAATTCTTCTTTACCCAGTTGCTGGACAACAGGAGCTGACACAAGTCCTGCTTCTCAAAAACTCCTCAAAAACCAGGCCTTCTCATTGCGCTATTAAGTAAATATCTAGAAATCGTTTGAAAAATGACAAATATTATCTCTATATATAACAAATCATTAATAAAATTGGCTCCCAATCCTACTTCGCCGTGATATGCACATTCTTGTATTTCTTTTTAAGATCCTTAATTATCCTGATTTCCCCTCCTACCTACGTTCCCGTTTCAACCTTCTTCCCCCTCCCTCACGCTCTAGGCGGTCTGGCGTGGTTCCGTCGCTTGACGTACCTATGAGCAACACGAAATTTTTACAAAGATCCTTTTGGGTGTACGCTGCATCCCTCTGGAACAAACTTCCCAATCCTATCCAAAGAAGCCCATCCCTTTTGTCCTTTAAAACCCGAATTAAAAAATATTTACTGACTTGTCAAAACAATTAAATTTCACAGACAGTTTCTAGCCCACCATTCGCGTTACTATCTTAGCAATTATTTTAGCAATATATAGACTGTTTTATTCAGCATAATATGTATGTATTTATGTATATGTGTATGTGTGTGTATGTATATATATGTGTATGTGTGTGTATGTATATATATGTATGTATGTGTTTATATATGTATGTATATATGTGTATATTTTAAAATATGCTTATTATATATCTTATTTAATATTTTTCTTATTCTTATTCAAATTCTTTCCAATATCCTTTTCTTTTTTTTTATCTTATTTTTTTTTTGGCAATTGCACTGCACATTCCCAGTGTTAGACACTAATCCACTTCGACTGGTTGGCTGGAAGAGATTTCTTTCAGAAATAAGCCCACCTTTGTAAACCAAAATGTGTTTTTTTGTATCTGAATTGTATTTTTTGTGTGCAATAAAGAATATACATTAAAATTGTGTTTGTATTTTTAGAAAACAAAATGTGTAGGGTTATTAAGAGATGAAAAAAGAATAAGAATTCGAAAAAAAATGTTGTTTGAATGTTTGTCTGTTTGCTCACGCTAATCTCAGGAACCACTAAACGGATTTTGATAAAACTTTTTCGTTATATACCTAGCTGTTAGTCCTGGCTAACATGTGAGCTTTTTTTGGAAATTCGCTCTTTAAGGGGGTGAAAGGGGGGAGGTAAGATAGTATGAAATTCAGTCAATATTGAAGCTAATTCAATTAAAAATAATATTTAACTGTTTAGTTACAAATTAAGAATGGCGCAATAAGGGTTTTTAGAAAATCTGCCATAACGGGAGTGAAAAAGGGAGCGGTAAAATTCTATGAAACTCCGTCAGTTTTTCATGTTAAAGAAACTTAAAAACAATTATTTCATAATAATTCCTTTTTCATAATAATTTAAATGAGTAACGTTGGTCCAAACTTAACCACAATATTAATATTTAGTACCCAGCATTATCAAGACTGTGTTTACCTACCCAGTTACGAAGAGTTAAAATACTTTAACTTCGGGCGTACCACTAAAATATATAATGAGCGTGATCACTTAAAAACCGCGAGCGAAATATGACACTTTTCTATTCATTCGTCTCCCATATGTCATTTGACACCCGTCATTCGTTCTTCCGTTCTTACATAGTGTTGTTACGAGCGTGCATCAACGTCAGGCTGTGTTAACACTGAAGAAAAATGGAGAATAAGCGATAATAATGGAGAATAAATAATAAAATAAGTTTTTAAAGTTATAGATGATATTTTTTTTTTTCTGAAATTATATTTTAATTTCTTTCTCGTAAGTCAGTATGCAGTATCTGTGTGATCCAACTTTTGATAACCAATCTAAAGGATTGCGCTCAACAATAAAGAGATTATTCCCTGACTGATTAAAATATTTTCTTCATAATAATAAAAATATTTTAAGCTTACGTTTCGTTTATTATCAGTATATTGTATACCATAAAAAAAATATTCTATTATTATATTGCTTTGAGTCTAGTCCGCTTCGTTTCGCGATTTCATCCACGTGGATTCTTCATTTAAGTATTTATATTGTGAACTCGTGTAATATTATAATATTTGTTAATATCAAAGAGAAAATATGTTGACAAAACACTGTAAATAAGAAATAATTGTCTCAAATTATATATCTAAAATCATATATAATTTGGGACAGTAGAAATCGTTTGAATGATATAAATATATAAAATGTACATATAACATACCTAACAATTGTTAGACACAAAATGTGTTAATTAAGAAGCTTATTTTTCTCTTTATGTTTGAAATAGTCTTCTATATATATAAATGAGTAATAATGATAATACACAACATTTTTATATATGTGTAATATTTATATATGTACATAGTATATTAGACGCTCCGGTATGTAATAGTTCAGCTTACTTTTGGTATTATATAATTTGAATAAACTAAATGCGAGCTAAGCCAGGGGTAAAAGCTAGTATAGTTACTTGTGATATTACATTGATAGCCTTGGCAGTAAATGGCGACCGGAAGTGACATCGTCTGATAGATACCGGATAACTAAACAATAAAAAAATTAAGAGAGAAAAAAAGTAAAGAGAAAAAAAATATCAAATAAACAATAAAACAAAAGTAAAAAACTAAGTGACAGTAGTCTAAATAACCACTTCCATTAAGAGCATTTATTAAATATAACTAAATTTACCTTCCATCAACATATGGTAGGTAAATGCACGACTTGAACCTCATTATGCCAATTAATTATAATATATTTTGCTTGTAACAGAATTTCTATAGCACGAATTGCAAACCTAAATATGTCATCATTATGAAATTTGTACTGTGAAATGTTTGAAAATTAAGGCTAAAATAACTAATATAGTTCAAATATATCCTCTTATAAATGTAAGGCCGATGCATGTGAGCAAATCGGATTTAATATTAAATGTTGTTTATTTCTTAATAGCTATATAACATGTGTTTCACTTGTGAAAGCTTATAATATGCGTATACAATCTGAATAACCGTTGAATAAATTAGTGTAATGGTAAATTTTACTAAAAGTTTGTATTTTTTAGAGAAAATAAAATAGAGAAGAACGATCGAGAAGAGAATAAATAAGAATCGGAATCTCTCTCCCTCTAAACGACGCCTTTGTTGCGAACGGTTAAGTTGTTAAATTTCAAAATATTTCATTTTGACTGAGAACAATAAAGATGGCGTTAGATAAACTTTAAGGCGCTTCACGCTTCTAGCTTTGATAGTTTGACGGAAAATGAGGTACAAAATTCTGGGCGTAACAAATTGAAGATAAAAAGCCAGGAACATGAAGACTTCTGAATCAGAACAATGTTTTTAATAATTATCACTTTTTGGTAAGTCAATAATACTATGTACTTTTTTTTTCTAGCTTCACGCTTTATCCTGCATATTGCAGGGTAGGCAGGAACTGTACTGCAGGAGCCATTTGAACCTAGTGTTAAGACACTCCGTTGCTTAGTTCCTGCTTTCTCCGTCCCCACTTTCCGCCTTTTTCGAGGCATTGTATGTTGAGTGGCGGAACTCAACGCCGCGCTTTGCCTAGTTACGCCTACGCCTCTGCGCCACGACGGTCCTAGACTAGACAGAGACACAACGTCTGCCTGTAACGTGACGGTTTCTGGGTTCGATTCCCAGTCGGGGAAGATGGATTTTTCTATTTCCATTTTCTTTGCTCTGGCAAACTAGGCGAAGCGCGGCGTTGAGTTCCGCCACTCAACACACAATGCCTCGAAAAGGCGGAAAGTGGGAACGGAGTAAGCAGGGACTTAAGCAACGGAGTGTCTTAACATTAAGTTCCCACGGTTCCTGAAGTTCCCTCTGCCTACCCTGCCATGTGCGGGATAAAGCGTAAAGCTAAAAAAAATAGTAACTATTTCTATTCTTCTCTTAATATAACCACGTAATTATTCCTTTGGCTGTTTATAAATAAATTGATAACTTATATACTAAGTTTAAAATATCAGAAACTTAACGTTGAATTTTGCCTTAGAGGGGCGGAAGTAAGTTTTAAGAACCGGAAGTAACATTTATTTAATAAGACCAAAGCTTCTTAAGTAACGTTAAGCCATAACAAAAAAGGGAAATAAATTAAATGTACCAAACTCCAAACTTAAATGTTTCTTTTAATAGTAAACTTACAAGTTAATAATGTGCTTATAAACCCTTTTTGTTTACGACCTGTCCTTCGTTTACACAAGAACGACCTTTGTAAATAAGTATTTTTTTTGTTTTTTAATGTCAAAGTTCATCATTTGTTTTGAATTTTACAGAATTAGCTGATATATTAAAAAAAAGCAAATAAACATTTATATTTATCTATTTTCTTTCGACATCTTTATTTCGTTGGAATTTTCATGCATTATGTTTTAAATTATTGCTATATCAAAACTAATTATTAAATAATATTTACTGATATAAAATTGTTACCCTCAGTTCAAGTAACAACCACGCAATAGTTTAAATGAAAATTTTATTGTTACGCGAGTTGTTATTGTGGTAAATCATTTAGTTACATAAAAGGAACGTCGTGGCGCAGAGGCGCAACGTCTGCCTTGAACGCGACGGTTTCTGGGTTCGATTCCCAGTCGGGGAAGATGGATTTTTCTATTTCCATTTTCTTTGCTCTGGTAAAGTAGGCAAATCGCGGCGTTGAGTTCCGCCACTCAACACGCAATGCCTCGAAAAAGGCGGATAGCGGGGACGGAGAAAGCAGGGACTAAGCAACGGAGTGTCTTAACACTAGGTTCCCACGGTTCCTGCGGTTACCTCTGCCTACCCTGCCATGTGCGGGATAAAGCGTGAAGCTACAAAAAAAAAGACTCGATGGATGTTTCCAAATTACCATACATTTGTCATTTTGACAAAAGCACTTTCCATAAGCTTGAATAGTATTAAGAGTTTATTTCCTTTCTTCTCTATAAAGCTACTGTTTTTAACCAAGAACGGTCTTTGCAGTGTTTTTGTCAACTGACAATATGTATTACTACAGTAATAGATTATTGTATTAAAAATATATAATAACACATATAATTTATTAATTTACTAAAATGTATATACATCTAAATTTCTTGATATTTACATTATTTTTAATGCCAAATTACATACTACTTACAGTTTTGCCAACTCATGTTGTATCAAATAAAAGATGTCATAGAGCTGTCAAAATCTAGTCAAGCGCAGGCGAAGTCTTGAGCGACAACTTATTGGCTATAATATTAATATAAGGGTCGAAATTCGTTTCGCATCGCTTGAATTGTCCGTCTATGGTCAGTACAACGGTCAATCGCCACTTAGAGAATTAAGAATAAAAGAAAAAAAAAATATGGGGTTAAATTACATTATAACTCGTGTATTTTAAAAAATAATCTCTATATACACTTAAAAATGGTGACTAAAATTAAATAAAAAAATACCCATTCACTCAGAACAGAAATATCGAACGTTAAACAACTAAAAGCGCTTTATCTTATTTATAGAATAAAAAAGGAGAGGACCGTCGTGGCGCAGAGACGTAAGCGTCTGCTTGTATATAAAAACGCGACAGCTTGAGGGTTCGAATCCCAATCGGGGAGGATGGATTTTTCTATTTCCATTTTCTGCGCGGCGTTGAGTTCCACCACTCAACATGCAATGCTTCGAAAAAGGCGAAGAGCGGGGACGGAGAAAGCAGTGACTAAGCAACGGAGTGTCTTAACACTAGATTTATATGGTTCCTGCAGTTCCCTCTGTCTATCCTGCAATATGCGAGATAAAGCGTGAAGCTAAAAAAGATAAAAAAGTCTAAGTGAATTTGTTTGTCCGGTTCTTACACTGAACCGAAATGAAAGCTGTGTATATTTTGACGTTTACAAAGCATGCATTCTTTTGTTTTTAATACATTTAGAAGAGAATTAGCCTATCATACTTTTAGAAAAGAATTAGGCTACCTGAAAAAATTAATCTTTAAAATATTATCGTGCTTCGTCAATAATTTTAAATACATTGAAGTTAAATTGGCTATAGCTTCTGATTATCAAATAGGTTCAATCACTACTACGAAAGCTGTATATGGATTCATAATACTATTTGAATAACTGAATGAATAAAGTATGTCATCAAACGCCAAAATTCCAGCTGTCAGGAATTTCACTTATTCATGACGGGCGTTAATTGAATAATCTGCAGTATTGAGCGAATGAACTGAACTGGATAATTACTGATAAATCGCCTAACGTCCTTTTATATTAACAAATCTTTATTTTTATTTGTATGTATTTCTATTTTCACGTGAAGTAGATGAGAGAGGCTTAAATATACAAAACTTTTTCGTTATTTCATTTCTTTTTTTATTATTATTTTATTTTAGAGAAGTGTGACGGTGATCAAACTTAACAGTAACCGAAAGTTGTAAAAATAATAATAATAATAAGAACATCAGACCACGTGGGGGCGGACACACGTATGTATACCCATATATACAAAAAACTTACGTGGCAAACGAGTAGGTAACCCTTTATGGAGAAATGAATAAAAAACAATACAATTTACGGCCGCTGCCTGGGGGTCGCCGGGGCACATCTGGAGCCGATGCTGGATGTCACAGCATGCGAACCATCGGCGATGAGGAATTGAACAGGCGGGTTCCCATCGACAAAAATACTACAGCCGGTCGTCGAGAGTTGAACAGGCGGGCTCGCGACGTGGATGCTACAGCCGATTTTGTGAGCGTTGACGAATGTCCTCGCTCAATTAACTCATCTAACTCACCCAACTCATCCAAATCACCCGTCTTATCAGAATCATCCAGGTCATCTCCATTCTTATATCAACCACTCATACGATCAACTACCCATGTCACATCATCTATGTCTGTGGATGTTGTACAGGAGGCACCTGCCACTGAACCTGTACCCACCACAGGTATAAATCATGCGCGTAAAAGATGGTCCGGTGATATGAACAAATTCATCTGGCGTACGTACCTCATTGCCACAAAGTTAAACACAAGTAAGATATACTTAGATCATCTATATCATGAGTTCTCACAAAAATACCCACAAATGCAAGCTTCTAAACAGAGATTAGGAGATCAATGTAGAGCCATAGTTCGAAATAAATTACTCACACAAGAAATATTAGATCACATCAAGGAAGAAGTTAGAGCTTATCTACAAAAAACAATTAGTTTAGATTCAACACAAACACAGACCAACTCGACCACGCAATTATTCAGCAACAACGATATAGAGATACAACATAGAAGAAGATGGACAAATGCATATAATGAATCAATTATTAGGAATTACTACACACTTACAGAGCTAGAGCAAAACAGAACAGCGTATCGTCGATCTCTACACCATGCAGTTATAACAGAACATCCAGAATTATCAGTTGTAAGTGAACAGAGAATATCAGATCAGCTCCGAGTAATACTGAATAATAAAATGATTAGCGATAAAAGACTTCAAGAAATACGTGAAGAAGTAGAACATGACCTTAGAATAAAACGTAATGCACAAGAAACAAATTCACCGCATACAGTAATACAATGTACAATACCACCTGAGCATGAAAACATACAAGAAAGTTGTATACTCTCACAAGTAGAAATAAGTAATACACGATCACCTAATAATACAGAAACCCAACAAACTTGCACATTAAATTTGAACATAGAAAAAGCCAAGGAATTATTTGAAACCACTATAGATAGATTTCGGAACACTGATCCCATAACTCGACCTTACATACCAAGACAAAAAACATCCCGTAAACTAGCACAAATTGTTAATTTTATAGACACTGAAATATTACCACATAACATCTCACTCGAACAAAGCTTTGAAACGACACAAACCATAATTTATTCTGCAGCATTTACAGCCGCGACTCTCAACGGAGCTAAAATTAGAGACGATACTATTGCTCGTAACCAGACGAAAGTGCCAGCCTGACAGAAGAGACTACAAAAGAAAATCCAGAGTCTAAGGCGAGATATCGCAAGATTGATTGAGTATATAAGAGGAAATAGAAGCAATAGACTTGTTGCATTAATAGAAAAAATTAAAAATGCACACTGAACACATTCACAACATGAAGATCCAAATTTGACCAATGAACAGTTCCTTGACACTCTTAAACAAAAACTTAGCGCCGCTTCGAGTAGATTACAAAGATATATAAATTGCACACTAAGAAAAAAACAAAACACTCAATTTATTAACAACGAAAGGCAGTTTTATAGGACCATAGTAGCAAATTCACAAGAAAATTCAAGCACAACCACACAAAATCCACTATTACCATTAGCCAGCGAATTACATAGTTTCTGGTCTAATATCTGGGCTAATCCAGTACACCACAATACTGATGCTGTATGGCTAGAGTCTCAATCTGAACTAACAGACAAAATTACGCCTATGAAATTCGAACACATACCTGTTGACGTATTCGTAGATGTGCTTAAGAGAGCCCATAATTGGAAAGCGCCTGGAAGTGACCGCATCCATAATTACTGGTACAAGAAATTTACTAGCATCCACTCTTTACTTCATAATCATATCAACGATTTCATCCAGTTCCCAAACATAATGCCACGTTATATCACACAAGGAGTCACTTATATGATACCGAAAGACAAAGATTACCAAAACCCGGCTAAATATCGACCCATCACATGCTTACAGACAATTTATAAAATACTCACAGGATGCATTACAGAACTCATACACAAACACATCAATGAAAATAACATACTCGCTGAGGAACAGAAAGGTTGCCGTAAAAGTAGCCAGGGCTGCAAGGAGCAGCTTATAATAGACTCAGTTACTATGAAACATGCTATTTCAAAGAAAAATAATATCAACACAATGTATATAGATTACAAAAAAGCTTTTGACACCGTACCACACAGCTGGCTCCTGTATACTCTCCACCAATATAAAATTCACCCACAAGTTATTAATTTTCTTGAATGTTCGATGCAATGCTGGTCAACTATTTTAAAAACCACTGGACACTCTTGCGTAGAAACACCAGAAATTCCAATACGCCGAGGAAACTTCCAAGGTGATGCACTTAGTCCTTTATGGTTCTGTCTCGCACTAAACCCTTTATCTCGCTTACTGAATAAATCCGATTTAGGCTACCCTATCACAACGTCACACAAACATGTCACTCTCACACATCTTATGTACATGGACGACATCAAATTATACAGCAACACTACTCAGTCATTACATCGACTTGCAGACATTACTCAAACATTCTCAAATGATATTCACATGGAATTTGGAATTGACAAATGCAAAATATTTTCGGTCAAAAACGGAAAAGTCGTCCCCAACAACTTTACATTAGAAACCGGAGACACTATTGAGTCTTTACAACCGAATAGTACATATAAATATTTAGGTTCCAATCAATCCCGACAAATAAATCAAAGAGAAACTAAAAATAATCTTAAAACTACTTTCAGACATCGCCTTAACATTTTATTCCGCTCTCAACTTAACTCTCGCAACTTGGTTAAAGCAGTCAATAGCTATGCAATACCAACATTAACTTATTCCTTCGGAATAATAAATTGGACCCAATCTGATCTCCTTAATGTTCAAAGAATCATAAACACTTCTTTAACATTCCATCGGAAACACCATCCTAGATCTTGCGTGCAGAGAATGACTTTACCTAGAGACGAAGGTGGTAGAGGTTTTATTGATATAGTCAACTTACATAATAGGCAAATCACACTTCTTCGACACTATTTCTATAAACGATCCGAACAATCATCACTCCACGAGATAATTACACTAGCTGACAGACATCTAACCCCACTTAATCTAGTAGATAGAAACCCACAGCGCAACGAACGGATTTCTGATGACAGAGAGAAAATTGCCTCTTGGCAACAGAAGTCTCTACACGGAAGGCATCGCCACGACTTACAGCAATCATATGTCGACAAAACTGCGTCGAACGACTGGCTGCGGCGTGGAGACCTTTTCCCGGAGACAGAAGCATTTATGATGGCAATCCAGGATCAAGTAATTGATACACGAAATTACCAGAAACATATAATACGTACACCAAACCTTCATTCAGATACCTGTAGACATTGCCACTCGAGTCCTGAAACTATTCAACACATAACATCCGCCTGTGTATCACTTGCACAAACAGACTATAAATACCGACACGACCAAGTGGCTGCCATAATACATCAATATCTCGCTCATAAATTCAGATTTATAGAAAAAAAGAAACCATACTATAAATACAAGGCAGACACCATTCTAGAAAATAGTAATTATAGAATATACTGGGATAGAACCATCATAACCGACAAAACAATTCACTACAATAGACCCGATATCACTTTATACCACAAATATCTAAAAACTGCCTACCTAATCGACATAGCCATACCTAACACCCATAACTTGCAACCTACTATCGCTGATAAATTAACCAAATATCAAGATTTAGCAATAGAATTAAAGCGTCAATGGCGAGCAGAAACCATCCACATAGTTCCAATAGTGATATCATCAACTGGAGTCATACCCAAAACACTTAAAAACAGTTTAGATATACTGGAAATTCCACTTCATATCCGCTACGCCCTTCAAAAGGCCATTATATTAAATACCTGCAGACTTACTCGTAAATTCCTCACCACTTCATCTATATCATCCGCTTCCACTTTATAACATAGGTCATTTGACTACTTACGCTTGGTTACGACCCGTGTGAGTAGGCTCTAAATACCCCGTAAGGGAGAAAAAATATATATAAACAAATATAATAATAATAATAATAATAATAAGCCCGCAGGGCAGCTTGTGGCGAGCTGTTGGGGAGTGGCGACCCCACGGACCTGAGTCCTCCAGAGGGGAATTGAATTTATCCCCCGCCTCTGGCTTGCCTTCACTGGCCGGCAGAGTGGAGCGCAAGAGCTATATGCTCGAAAGGGTGGAAGTGCTCAATCTGCGTAATAACGGGGAAACCCGCTCACGAGCTTCTCGCGATGGTGAAACCGGTGCACACCTCTCGACACCCTTAGCCGACCACGCCGATGTTGCGCCCGAGGCACTACGCCGCTTTGTGGGGGCCCATCTAGTGGGAGGCGAGTCACCGTCCGTCGACATTTCAATTTGAGACTATTGAAATGGCGGACGTCCGTTAGTCTCATGCAATAGCCCAGTAATCAGTCCATCCAAACTCCATTCCATAGCAACAATTTAGTTTTTCATATCCTCCATAGCTCCTACGCATTACCCGGCGACCATCTCTGGGCAATTACCTATGGTTACTCAGAGATGGATCCCGGGCGATGCGTCACAGTAAAATCTTTTATTTTCTCTAAGGGGCCTCTACGTGTTGGACCTGTGTCCCCACGCAAGCCTTCCAAAGGACCGGGTTCGCTTGAACCCGAGAATTACTAAGAGAAACAATAATAATAATAATAATAATAATAATAAGCCCGCAGGGCAGCTTGTGGCGAGCTGTTGGGGAGTGGCGACCCCACGGACCTGAGTCCTCCAGAGGGGAATTGTAATTTATCCCCCGCCTCTGGCTTGCCTTCACTGGCCGGCAGAGTGGAGCGCAAGAGCTTCATGCTCGAAAGGGTGGAAGTGCTCAATCTGCGTAATAACGGGGAAACCCGCTCACGAGCTTCTCGCGATGGTGAAGCCGGTGCACACCTCTCGACACCCTTAGCCGACCACACCGATGTTGCGCCCTAGGCACTACGCCGCTTTGTGGGGGCCCATCTAGTGGGAGGCGAGTCACCGTCCGTTGACCTTTCAATTTGAGGCTGTTGAAAATGCGGACGTCCGTTAGTCTCATCTAATAGCCCAGTACCCAGTCTATCCAAACTCCATTCCATAGTAACAATTTAGTTTTTCATATCTTCCATAGATCCTACGCATTATCCGGTGACCATCTCTGGGCAATTACCTATGGTTACTCAGAGATGGATCCCGGGTGATGCGTCACAGTAAAATCTTTTATATTCTCTAAGGGGCCTCTACGTGTTGGACCTGTGTCCCCACGTAAGCCTTTCAAAGGACCGGGTTCGTTTGAACCCGAGAATTATAAAGAAAAATATAATAATAATAATAATATATTCGTGTTGCGAAACAAGAAAAACTGATCATAGAACTCATGCTTAATTAAACAAAGATTCGTGTATATCGCAACTTTGTGAAAATAAGCTTAAATCAACTCCTTTAAAGGCAACTAATAGGCATAGTAAGGCAACTAATTTAGGAATAACTTAACTAAGTTAATAATACATAACTTATTTACTTAACAATATTTTCAAACGTTTTTTACATAACAACCAAAATAAATTATATTTTTGATTTATTCATAAAAATAGTTCTGCAATTCCGTGAAACAATTTAAAGCTCGTAGACTTAACAACTGTATTAGTAACATTTTTACTTAAAGTTCTGCACCTTAAAATACGTTTACAGAAGCACAGTGATCCGGAAGTCAAAGTTATTACTGAGAGGGAAAGCTTTCTAAAAGGAAAATTCTTTACATCTTCCGAGTTGCAACGAGAAATTTGTTTTGAGCTTTTTCCTGGTCCTTCATATTCATTTTTAAATTATAATAAAATGTAGGAAAATATTTTAAAACATAATAAGCCAAGCTACTCGTGAATCTAGAACCTAATTTTTCTTTTGACATTTTATCTCTTCTGAAGTTATAACAATTTGTAACTCATTATATTTATGTAAAATGTAAAATTTAAACAAGCAAATATATATTTGTGAGGTATTTTGCTTTATAAAAGAAAAAATGTAATACTTAGAGAAATATTTTCTCACTCATTTTAAACGTCCAAATTCATTGATGCAAGGTAAGGAAGGGGATAAAATAAAAGATATTTTAAACGATTTATGTTTTGTTTTTGATGTTTTTTTTATGAAATTATGCACATAGTAAAAACCCAAAGAGAGTTCCAATATTTTGAGTTTTTACAAGTGAGAACTTTGTGTTTAAATAAAAAAAAGTAATTTGAAAGAAGAATGTTAGTACGTCACTTGAGTATTTTTTTAAGCAGCACTTCTGTTGGCAATTGTCAATAAACTTGGGCTAAGTCAACATAGTTAACAGCACGTTTTAAAATAGTTACTATTAAATAATTATAAATGTTCAGTTCAGTTCAGTTATTAATAAATAAATAGGCAAATAAAAAAGACAAATAAATAAAATAATATTAAAATATTTTATATTTTAATCTAAAGTGTGAACCAACATAGCACTATTAATATTTCTTATTAAATGATTGATATACACAGACGTGACGGATGTAGGTTTGATTCCCGATAATAATTTTCATTTTCTTCATCTGGTACTAGTTTTAAAAGCCAGAAAGATCAGCCAGGAAGAGTATCTCAATAATATATTCCCTTGTGATGCTTTAAAAGAAATTTAAAATAATAACCAACCTGAAACTTAATAAAAAGTTAACTGAAACCTGAAGTTACACTGAGATTTTCTTGTACTATGAAATAAAGTAAGTATACTACATTCAATTAGATTTCCAACATTATTATCATATATTATATTAGCCTAGTGGAAGTTCTCACTTCTTATCAAATGTCATAATTATTGATCAATAGAAATTGACCTATTAATGTATTATGACTATAGATTAGTTGTAATTCTAATTTTACTTGATTTCTTCAAAAAAAAAAAAAGAAAAATTAATTTTGAAGAAAAAAAAGAAAAATAAATTAATTTGAGAAAAATTATTTTGACAGACTGACAGACTGACATTGGGTGGCCCAAGTGATCCTACAAGGGTTTCACCTTTTTTAATAGGTGCTAAACTCTGATTATAAAATATCTGTCTCGTTTTACCTATAATGTATAAAATAATCGTTATATGAATATGGTTATTGGTATATATAGGATAATTAAATCACATCGTTCGGTTACTTCACGTCATTTAAAGCTGTCGTCACGTCCACGTCATATACAGTCTAAGAAATTAAATAATCAATATATCAACTAAGTGATTAAACATATTGTATTATTATTGTACGTACACAGATAACAGCGTAGTACCTTTGTAATTCGTAGTTTTTATAATTTGACGGAGAATTAAACTAACTATATTACCTGACTCTCTCCCATAGCACTACTTTAGTAACAGCATATCATTGTGAACGAAGATTATGGAAATATCCCGTTCTTATGGTACAAAAGCTAGCATTGGCTTCTGCCACTGATCCGCCGACACGACGGAACTCCTAATTTGTACACAGATTTGGACAAAGTATGAAGTTCATAAACATTACTCTTCCGAAAAAAGCGAAATATGGTACCTGTTATCGTTTTCTTCTTCTGATTATCACTTTTAATTCAAATTAATATATCAAGAGCATAATACACACTAAAGTATTTTTTTTATTTAAAAATAGTTAGCTCTACAGACACTTGGTCCGTACCTTTTTTTAACTTACACTATATGTTCTTATTACAAATATTGATTATATTAATACATAGAATTAATATTTATCATAACGAACATTTATAATAATCCTTACATTTTTTATATTTAATATTACATAAAATTAAGGCTATGGCTGATAAGCGAATTGCAAAAGTTCATACGTTTTATCCTTGGTGTTATAAATTAAATTAAATTTTATAATAAATTAGGGTCACTTGATAGGGTTACACAGTAATGACAAAAAAAAAGCTTTGATATACTAAACTATGCATGAGGTACAGGTCGCAATCAATCCTTAAGTGGTTGTATTTATCAATACAGAAATTATGATTGATTGAGCTACTGACAGTAGATGAATGTTCTCTTGCCACCCAACATCTACCAACGTCGCATTTTTGTTTTATTTTTAAATAAAGCGTTGTGTTCATTTATTTAAAACAAAAACATTGTTCCTTTTGGCCAAAACGATCCACTAACCTGCTATATCTAATGGATTTACTAAATATTGAATATTGAAATATTGAGGTTGCTTAAAAGAACATTACAATATTTTATCAAATTTATTTTATCTCCAAAAATATCAGCATGTAAACGATAAGTAATGGATGAGATGTCGACTCTTTCGCAAGAAAACTGAGTTTATGAAGTAAATTACGCTTTATTTACAAAACTATCGAAATAGTATGAAGTCACAGGAAACTTGAATTGATCGCTTTATAATATGCATGGGTGTAGAACTGAAGCACGTCTTCCCGTCAAATCGATTACCGTGGCTTTTGAAAAGCGTCGGAATACAAAATATTATTTACGCCAACGTATAATAATTTTTGCAAGTATGAAATTTGTTAAAGATAAATTTATTGAGTATTTCAAAATAATAAAATTTTACTTTTAAGGGCATCACAACGCTGGTGCGGCAGTCTCTCTCTTTTAATGGCTTTTTCATTGACATTTCAATAAATTACAACATTTTCATTCTTTCTATATTTATAATGAATTCTTTACTTTTAAGAAATTTCAGGTCAATTTTACGATAGTATTAGGTCGAATGAAAATACTATTATAATAAAGTGAAGTAGTCGAGGGCCGTCGTGGAGCAGAGGCGTAAGCGTCTGCTTGTAAACGTGACGGTTTGTGGGTTCGATCCCCACTCGGGGAAGATGGATTTTTCTATTTCCATTTTCTTCGTTCTGGAAACTAGGCAAAGCGCGGCGTTGAGTTCCGCCACTCAACACGCAATGCCTCGGAAAAAGACAGAACGTAGGAACAAAGGAAGCAGAGACTAAGGAACGGAGTGTCTTAAGGAGGTTCCTATGGTTCCCACAGTTCCCTCTGCCTACCCCATCATGTGCAGGATGAAGCGTGAATACATAAAAAAAATTCTCGAAAAAAGACTAGCCCCAATATATACAACCCTCAGCATTACAGAGTACCAGCGTGCCTGTTGCTGGAGAATACATCTCTGAATCCTTACGTCGGGAGTTTTTATTCCATCTTGAACACCATCCATCACCATCTTGAGACTGCTCGGGCAGCCTTATTATTTGTGTCGGAAATATAAATTGTTAGACTGAATGACACAGCGTATTTTCAGTACCCTGGCTACAAATTGCAGCAATACTTCACGAGTCAATCCGAGGTAGGTAAAGCTGTCTTGCATGTTTCGAAGATTAGACCTGCTATCTAGCTTTATATTGACCTAGTCCAAATCTGAGAAATATTAAAATAATCTGAATAACTTGTATTCTGAATAGTTAGGTACAGTAAATAAATTGTGAAGTTTCAATTTTACCAAATAATTCGTTTACAAAATGTAAAATAAATACAATTTTAATATTATTCAACAAGTAACAATTATCTGTAATCTTGTTACGGTTCTATAACAACATATGATTTTATTTTATAAATTTGTATGTAGACACGCGACTGAATTTAAGAGAGGTGTTAGTGGGTTCGATTCCTCTCTAGACGTAAAAGATAGCTTGGCTTTAGGTTCTGGAACCAACACACAAGCATGAAAGAACAAGAATGTTAAGCATGAAAGAAAAGCGGAGAACCCGGTTTGTTTTTAAAAAAATATATATTATATTTTTTTAGTTATTACTAACGTAAACAAATTCACGATTTTTACAAGTACTTTATTTGTATAAGACATCTGATTTCAGCTAGAAGAAGAATAGATGCAATCGCTTAAAAAATATTAAGCCACTTACTTTGGCGATATTACTTCAAAATACATTTCCTACACTATTAGCACCACCAACTGAGAAATCGATTAGTTCCGGAAGCATGTTACGATTCACTCTCGAAGATTCAAATAGCAAACTGCGTTTACGTTCTAATCAGTCTAGATTTTAGCCTAGACTAGCGTGCTAAGAAGACTTAATTAAGATTATTTTGGAAAAGACTACCTTGCTTAGTGACACATAGTCTAAGGTAAAATCTAATGCTCAATGATATTTTACTATTAGAATTTACAAAACAAGTGACTATTGTGGTGCTGTGACACGGCATCTGATAATAAGCATAGCGGTTGAGAGTTCTATTACCACTCGAGGATAAAAAAATCATTTTCGTCTAGTAACAAGACGAAACTTGGCGTTGTGTTAATTATATACATATATATATATATATATATATATATATATATATATATATATATATATATATATATATATATATATATATATATATATATATATATATATATATATATATATATATATATATATATATATATATATATATATATATATATATATATATATATATATATATATATATATATATATATATATATATATCTATATCACACTTTAGTGGGGTGGTTAATGAG
Source organism: Dione vanillae (assembly GCA_037178615.1). Taxonomy (NCBI): domain Eukaryota; kingdom Metazoa; phylum Arthropoda; class Insecta; order Lepidoptera; family Nymphalidae; genus Dione; species Dione vanillae. The sequence continues at coordinate 100,500 of JAZFAU010000012.1, forward strand.
AACAAACCGGCAAATATTACGGCCCCGCATACCTCTTTTGCCTCGTACGCTTTATTAACATCTTCATACATGATCTCCGTTGGGTCTTTTCAATGCTTTTGACGTAAACTTCCAGTATATTTAATACTGTGTTCGATACTTCCAATATTAATTGAGGTCTCCCGTTATCTCTCTTACCACTTACTTTTGCTTCATATATTTTTTACCACTCTGTCATTACTCGTTCTCCCGACCCAAAATTCGGGCACGACCCTTTTATTCCCACTGCGACACCATAATAACTACCATCCTGTTTATTAATTCATATAGCTTCAGACACCTAAACTGATTCCATATATCGTCCAAAGAGTCCATCATAGCGTTTATCTTTCTTTTATTATTCTTTTGTAACACCCACAATTAATTGCCATATAACAACGTTGCTACCAGAACAGCATTATGTACGGCTAAACGTGCAGCTACGCTGACGTTCTGCCGTCGAAACCAAAATAGCTAAGGTACTGTATATTCTGTTACCGGCAGTAATACGTTTTTCCACATCCATTTCGTATCTTCCAACCCTATTTTATATATTTTTCAAGTACACCCCCATAACCACCTCGCGCGGTTTCGACTTCTTAGACTAATAAGAATCGATTGTGTCATTACCCTTTTTTTATCGCAGCTACACAAGTAACATTCAAATCTCTTTTATCCATTACATCTAATAATTCATACACCTTTGTTTCCATCTCTCCTCTTACATTCCACGCAGCTATTTATAGCTACGTCCTGCAGTTTCTTACTTTCGTACATGGAGTACTAGGTGGCAGGCCCCAGTGCATTTGTCGTCACTTCTCACACAAGCGGTGATGCTCTAGTGCGCTTTGCCTCGGGGGACCCTAATATTGTGTGCCCGTATGGTGTTTATGGTAAAGGCATAGCGTGGCATTGTACTTCAACACGCAACGCTCAATGTATCAATTACGAAATCGGATAATATAATGTCTTAACACTATGTTTACTTTACCTAGCCTTCCATGTACAGAATACAGTATGAAGCAAAGAATGTTGTAATATGGTTTTAATAATATGCTTATATATCCACATGTATTTAAACTCACAACTATGTACATTATACATTATAAATAAAATTCTAAGCCAGCTCTGGTAAATGGAAATATATTTAAAAAGGCATGATCCAATAAAATGTAATCATTCCGGAGTTACTAGAAAAGCTCCCTCTTCCCATATTAATTAAGGAACTCAATAGTATTAATGCCAATATTTCTTTGCAAATTTGATGAAGACTCTTATTAAATTTTCCGATACTTGCTGGATTTAAATATAGAATGACCTTGAAATTTCTGTTACAGAATTGAAATAGACATGTTTGAATTATTTTTTCTCTAATGCACTGGTAGGCTGATGGACTTTGACGCCGCACTTAAATTCAGATCATATATATATATATATATATATATATATATATATATATATATATATATATATATATATATATATATATATATATATTATTAAATTTTCCGATACTTGCTGGATTTAAATATAGAATGACCTTGAAATTTCTGTTACAGAATTGAAATAGACATGTTTGAATTATTTTTTCTCTAATGCACTGGTAGGCTGATGGACTTTGACGCCGCACTTAAATTCAGATCATATATATATATATATATATATATATATATATATATATATATATATATATATATATATATATATATATATATATATATATATATATATATATATATATATATATATATATATATATATATATATATATATATATATATATATATATATATATATATATATATATATATATATATATATATATATATATATATATATATATATATATATATATATATATATATATATATATATATATATATATATATATATATATATATAGACACTTGATTTAATTCGTACTCCACTTCCGGTTTATTATAATTAGTTCTCCTAATAATCTATTAACATAATACTATTGATGCATTTCATTCACGAATAACTAAATATATACGTCAGGATTAGACTAAGCCAGACATAATCGGTATTAGTGTAGACGCACGTGACCTAAATAATAGGACCTTTGTTCCTGATAGTGCGCTTTATTACAGATATAAAGTTAATTGAAGAGCATGTCATAATTATAGATTTTATAGTTGAAAACTTTTGACTACAAACTTTTTGTGTATGCCAGTTGAATGTGTTCTTCTCCAAGAATTATCTACATTTACACAAGTAAGTGCAAATATTAACTAACATTGAATTTAAAGAACAGCGAAGATATTTTTATAATACAGATGATATATTAACTTAAGACACAATAACAGAAAGTACGACAGTTATTTGGGAATAAGGTCCCTTGGATATGAGAAGCTCTAGGTGATTTTTTTCAATTTAACGCTTCATCCTGCACATAGCAAGGTAAGCAAAGGAAACCACAAGAACGTTGTGTAAGAACCTTTTTGAGACACTACGTATTGGGTGGCGGGACGCAACGCTACACTTTGCCAAGTTACCAGAGTGAAGAAAATGGAAATGAAAATGGAAAAGCCATGTTTTCCAAGTGCGAATCAAACACACATACCGTCGCGTTTACAGGCAGACACTACGCCTGTGCGCAGCAATGGTCAGTTAAATTTCAAATTTCAATTCAATGTTAAGTTCTCTTTTTTAACACGCAAGATTTCAAATTTTGACAAAAAGAGAGCTAGGTTTGACAGTTAATATATATGGATATATAATATATTTTACATTTATATATGGATATTCAAATTTGTATATATATTTATATATGGATAATTTTATTAAATGGAGTAATAACAGAAATTGGATATATCCTATTTTTCAAATTACATTTTATTATGTTCATTACCTAGTTGTCATTTAGTACACTTACTATATCAATTAATGTATATCTTAGATATAACAAAATAGACGTGAATAAATTAAAAAAAAGCTTAATACATAGTTGCTTATTGCACCTCCTTGAATCTAATGGAGATTTTTCATTTAATTTTCCTTTCCTTTTTCATGGATTTGAAAAATAAAACATCTGATGTAAAGCTATTAAAATCAAAACAAAATATATTCAGCATTCTCTAGTAGATTAAGTAGAAAATTAGTCAACGCTTAGTAATATGATAACCAAAAATAATAAATAAATAGTTACGTAAAAATCTCATAATTACCAATTGGATAATATTAGCTTTCTCCCGAATCAAAGCTCTGGCACTTTATTCACTATGACAATATAAGAGAGCTTTATAATGCCTTAATAGAAAAACCTTTTAGCGTTATAGCATCAACTTCAATCTCTAGTTTCAATGATGTGATTTGAGCTTTTTGAATTTTAACTTCATTATATTTTAATACTTTTGATCCCTCACAAATTTGGTCAATGGCTTTTAGAATTTATTCCTACGGGTTTTCATTTTAAATCTATTTCAATGTTTTTTAGCTGTACAGTTAACAAATGACACGATAGGTAAAGAAAATTGGTTTTAGATACTTTACTCCACCGTGCTTTAGAAAGGATCGAATTAACAATTGTCGCGCTACGTACGACAAGTACAATGCTATGCCAAAGTACTACGACGGCCTACTTTATATATTGAAAATGATAGCATTTTTTCGATTTGTTGCCAACGTTTATTTTTCGTTTATAAAAGATTTTTTTACTATATAAACTAATTTAGATTAAAAATTTTTGCTATGCAAGCAACGTTATAAAGTATTAAAATTAACTAAACTTGACTAGACTTCAGGATCGTTGTAGCGCAGAGGCGCAAAGTCTTGTAACGCGACGGTTTCTATTTCCATTTTCTTCGCTCTGGAAACTAGGTAAAACGCGGAGTTGAGTTCCGCCACTTAACACGCTTTGCCTCAAATAAGGCGGAAAGCGGGGACGAAGAAAGTAGGGACTAAGCAACGGAGTGTCTTAACATTAGGTTGCATCAGTTCCCTCTGCCTAACCTGCCATGTGCGAGATAAAGCGTGAAGCTACAAAAACTGTTTTTTATTTTTTATTAAAAAGTAATAAAATATGAGTTATTACCTATATTGTAGATAAACTATTATAGTTAATTATTCAGGCATACAATTTAATGTCAACGAAAATAACCTTTAATACATGTAATTATATTGTAAAATTCATATCATGATCAACAAATTTTCCACATCGGATGTGCCTGTTTCCAAATCAATTATTATATTTTAGTTTGTTACGTCCAATTCCAATAGCAATTTGGGTAATATAACTAACAAGGCATATATATATATATATATATATATATATATATATATATATATATATATATATATATATATATATATATATATATATATATATATATATATATATATATATATATATATATATATATATATATATATATATATATATATATATATATAACAGATAATTATATATCCTATACCTCTATATCTGAATTATATATAGTCATCGTTGTTTGGAATTATTTGGAACTTATTAACAACATGTTATTCAATAAATACCAAATAAATACAGTTAATAACTAAATTATATTTACGTAGTGCTAGCTTAGAGCCTAATACAAGGAGTTGACTCTTATTTCCCACAATTATTTGTTTCATTTTATCTAATGGTAACATATAATAGCACGGCATTGAGAACAAGTAATTTATCAAAAGATAGACAGTGGAGAACTGAGTGTTGAAGGTACTTTCTGCTTACGATATGACACAAAATACAACGTGAAAACAAAAAAACTCGCGGTCTTTATATGTGAATGATATTTCCTTTTATTACTACTAAATGTATATAAGTAAAAACTAATCAAAAATATAAAGCAATATATAGGACTGTTCAAGATATATAGCAATAAATAATGAACGAATGATAAAATAATGAATGAATGAACAGAGGGTTAAACGAATGAATGACTTCAAGTTTCTTTGCCAATTTTCAAATAAATTATAACATAGGTAGGCTTTGAGGTGATAATTTTAGTACTACTGATATCGATGTCAAAGATGCGTATGTCTCACGTGTTCTAGCGGACGTTGGTGAGGAAGATAGATGAGCTCGAACATTGGAGGTGAGCTTAGACACAGAGTAGATTTTTAAGTGATCTCTGAGCTTATAATTGAACCATAGTCGTTAAGTAGTAGTGATAAGTGTGTACAAATTTTGGGCTATATATTTTTTATTTTACTCAATTTTGAGAAATGTGCACTTTCGAGATAAATTGGAATAATAACTGGTATAATATGGAAATAGAGGTACACCTCTCTAAACCAGTCGTAATTAAATAAGTAAGTAGTCCTAAATCTACCCATATAAGACAGTAGAGAAAAGATGCATAGTGTTTAGTCACTCCGTTTCCCACTTTTTACGATTTTCGTGACATTGCAAAAAATCTTATTGCGGAATTGAAAATGATTTACATAAATTCATTCTACCGAATTGATATCAACCCCGCTACCTTGGCGTTCAGATGCTATATATCTAGAACGGGCCCAATAAAATAAAATTATATGTACATATTATAACTAAAACAACATTAGTATAGAATTTACGTCATAAAATAAAATTTTGTAACTCCTTAAGACTGAGGTGCATTAACTTGTTTTATAGCAGTTACCTGTGAAACTACCACTAAGTACAATTGTACTTATACAACGCTGTAAGAATTTCTTTTAATATAAAAGCCAAATCCGCTCTACAGTAAACGCAGAAATGTTTCTACGAGCTCATTTTAGGCTTCTTTTGTGATTTGCGAAACAGCTTGCGTATTTAGTCATATTTTTCTAGATTTTCCTTTGACAGTACAAATGTACCGTAGCACAGTTGAAACGTTTAATATACGTGGATATTCCTGTGGTGTCAAACAAGAATTTTAAGTTGTTATGATGATTTATCAATAAACTTACATATGTCAAACTATCGTAAATTCGTCGAAAATTAGACTAAGTCATATCACTGCAGACCATCTAGCATAACATAATATCGTATACTATTCGACTGGCATTCAGCAGTAGTTCACTATATATTTTGAATTTTAGGACGCATTTTAAAGAGTTTTATTACGATTTGATATATGTTTGATGTATCCATTAGATCCTTGAATGATAAAATGTTTCCGCAATAGGAATTGGGTCATATTTCTTTTGATCTACGATTAACAGTCTGAATTTAGGAAGAAAATAAACTATAAATTGTTTAAAATTTCTTTATTAAATCAGCAGGATATTGTGATTTAGAAATAACGTTTAATATAATTACATCTTGCCCCACGCTGGGCACCAAGTGGCCAAGAACGAATATACAGCTGGCCTTTCAGGCAAACAATAGCCTAAACTTTCTAGCAACGAAGGTGTTTTCGTAACTGACGTATGAAAGTCCTGAAAGTTTATTACGCCGTCCAAATCCACGTCCATCCGCTTTAGCATAATATCGACAAGCTCCTGCAAATAAATTTACATATATATTTAAAATATGAATATAATATTCTATTTATTATCGTTAAAACTATTATGCAGTCAATACATATACTAGATTTTAGATATATTTTTATAGGTTCATACTTTATCCTGCACACAACAAGGTAGACAGAGGGAACAACAAGAGCCGTGGTAACCAATCAAGACACTCTGTTCCCCGCTTTCTACATTTATGAGGCATTGCGTGTTGAGCGGCGGAACTCAACGCCGCGCTTTACCTATTTGCCAGAGCGAAGAAAATAGAAATGAAATTCCATCTTCCCCGAATGGAATACGAACACACAAACCTACGCTACGCCTCTGGGCCACTATGGATATTGGATATTGATAACTATATTTTTGTCAAAAAAAAAACATATATCCTATGACACTATAATATGGTCATCAGTTACGTTCTCGTGTGGGTAAACTATTTCATTTCTATGCACTGATGAGAAAACAAAACGCGGTGCTATATCCTGCCTAACATTGGAAAACACCTTTTCCTGCTTATTTTCTCTATAACATAAAAGAGGAAGCCTATTTACAAAATATCTATTCCTGTAAATCACATACGAAACATTTAGACAAGACAATTGCAACTAGCCATGTATACAATGTTATAAAATACACAATAATAGGCTGATGAAGTTGAAAAAGTTACAAAACAAAAGTGGTAAAGGTGTACTTTAAAGATCTTTATTCCATATATTTCGAGTACATTCAGACAGAGATTCTGCGTAATTAAATGACATTAAATGACATAAATCACTTAAAACAATGTTACAGAGTAGTTCCCTTCCAATACCGACAATTTCCAGCATGCCATTGATATAATTTCATCGTTTTTTTTTTAATTTATTACGATTAATAATTAATTAATCTTATTAAATTGATCAATTTAGTGATATATTAAACCACACATAAGAGATATAAGCAGACAGAGAACTTAGTGTTACTACACTTTGGCGTCCGCTTCTCGTCTGCACAACGTGTTTCAAGTAATTATAATATCATAATTTTATGCACTTTTTAATTATTCTACAAAAATATAAAAATATCAATAAATATGAACTTATCGACTCCCAATTAGACGTGACAATAATTTAAATAATTTAATTAATTAAAGTGAAAAATATATTTTTTATTTTTTTCTTCTCTGTTTAAAAGTATCTGATTGATAAAAGATAAATATATAAATATAAATAAAAATATCTTTAAAAATGTGAAGCCCTGTATATGTTCATTGGGCAAAGAGAAGGCCTTAGGTCGTATAACATGCAAAGGAAAGAGCAACGCTTGATGTTGCCCTATAAAACATACATAAGTAGTTCTACAATATCGTGAAAAAGCCAAGACTAGCAAAAAGAGTCAGCACAATTTTTTTGATACAATTAAAACAGAATTAAAATCCGATTTGTCTGTAAATCCAATTTGAAAATTATAAACTATTTAAGTCACTGCATAACTTTCAACAAATTGCATCCTGAGTGGCGGAAGTGAAAGCTATAGTATATGTTCTTGGAACCAAACTCACGACCGTTGCGTTTACCGTCAGAAGCTGATCTTTTGCGTTAGAACAGATTAAAAAACAACATAAATCTAACTTAAAAGCATAGTATTATATTCTTCATTCTGATTGACTTAAATCGTAAAATTTATTATTGTAGTATTTTGTATTGGTAGTAATAACCACGCGAATATTTATCAAACAGTCCCCTAATAAAAGTTATATAGTATTAGCGACCCCAGTCATAATCGCTGCACCTTAAATATTTACTAAATTCATCTACTTATACTAAATCACTGTTTATATTTGAACACAATAAGGACAAGATTCTTAAACAAAGTAGAAAAGATCAAAGTCAGGTTTAATCTAGACTACATGTAATAAACGATCAAAACTGAAGCAGGAAATTGATGCTACAAAGGCAAAATGATAAGGCTATAAAGCATAAGTAAGCGTTTCTATGAAACTATCTTATATAAATACACAATATCGTTTAAGAATATTCCTTGAATTTCCTTCACAATATTTTTAAATATTGTGGTATATATATATATATATATATATATATATATATATATATATATATATATATATATATATATATATATATATATATATATATATATATATATATATATATATATATATATATATATATATATATATATATATATATATATATATATATATATATATATATATATAAATATATATATATATATATATAGCTAAGCTGGACTAGTCTAGATCAAACTCACAATCAACTTTGTTACCCTACTACGTCACAAGTGCATCAAAAAGATATTTGTGTTTTAATATTCCCGTTACTACAACAGAACATTTTAAAAAAGCAAAACCTATTAGACGGCTTTTGAACGCTTGTCAACTGCATAATACCATTTACAGATTGAATATAGCCTGACTGAGCAGGCCGCGCCAATAGAAGAGATAGCTGGAAATGTATACAAATTGAATGTATAGAGATTTGTTATGATTTGTTATATAATGCTTTGTATTTGATTTATTTTTTTACTTTATTTTAATATCACAACGAGCGATGAAGCCATTCTGCTTAAATAAATTATTTAGATTATTTAAGTAAAAAAGCTACATCCCATCCTCATTTTTTTAAATTAAAAATGAAATCAGTGACAAGTGGCAATTACCACCTGTAAAAATACTTTGAAAAATTAAATTTAATCTTAACTTAATCAATTAAATTTTGTAGGGCCCATCTACCCCTTAATTTAATGATAAAATTTCAGATAGTTGAAGTCAGATCGAAGCCGGTAGTAAATGCTGTCTACCAGGTAATGTTTAATAGCTAGTTATTTTAATATGGGATCTGTGAAACTAAAATTTGTGTTTTATCTACCTGATAAGTAAATACCTGATAAGAAAAATATTTCTTATCTGGGGCAATATGAGCCCCAGAAGAAATTTCCGATAACTGTTGCGTTACTTGACTCTTCTCAGCGGAATTGCCTTAAAACTCGACTGTAGCCTTCCATAACCTTCTCTTCTCTTTCCTTACTCATATTTTTAGTAACTTTGCGAATTGGTTGCTGTTAGCTGTATTGCAATTTGTTATTTTATCACTAAATTATACTGCGATTGCTCATTACTTTATTATTAAATGTAATAAAATATTGTTTTGATAACATACTATGAAATTATATTTGGAAAAAATAAATTATAACAGTTTAGTTGACAATATTAAATTATTCGAATAGATTTTACCAGAAGTGGTCGGTGGTGCGAGGATAAAGATAAACAAGTATAAATGTTTGGTCGACCATTTTTGTGACGATCGCCGTGAAGAGAACATTGAGTAATAATGATGTTGTTATTATAATTATATAGTAAAATATCGTTATTAAATTATACTCAGTGATAAATAATGTATTTTGAGAGGATTGTCATTGCGCATAGGCGCCACGTCTGCCTGTAACACGATAGTTTCTGGGTTCGATTCCCACTCGGGGACGATGGATTTTTCTATTTCCATTTTCTTCGCTCTGGGAACTAAGCAAAGCGCGGCGTTGTGTTCCGCCACTCGACATGTAATGCCAAAAAAGGTGGAAAGCGTGGATGAAAAAGCAGGGACTAAGCAACGGCTCCTGGAGTTCTCTCTGCCTACCCTGCCACGTGCGGGATAAAGCGTGAAACTAAACAATGTATTTTAAGAGAAACGTGAAGTATTTATTATGTTTGTTACTATAAAATATTGCTGCATTGACTGTTTGATAAACATCTAACTACCCACATAACGCCACGGAGCGAACAAAACTATCTTTATGTTCTATGTATCTTCATTTTTTTACAAATGATATTAATCGATAATCGATATCGATAATCAACAGTTGTTTAATTATATCACTAAAAAATAACTAAGCACTTAAATCAAAACACTTCAGAGAAAATTGCAAGTGCAATAAAAAAGTCCAAGTTGCTCACAATTAACGAAGCTAATTTCCATAAATCGTTGTCGAGTAATAAAATTCCTGTCTTTACAAGTTCTGAACTTGAAAATTATTACACTCCATTAGCGCAAAAACGTCTCCTAAATAACGCTGCACTACTTGAAATATCTGATTTCTATTAATTTAGAATCATTTAACTATATATAATTCTACTACTCTAAACTTGGTTATATATATATATATATATATATATATATATATATATATATATATATATATATATATATATATATATATATATATATATATATATATATATATATATATATACATACATACATATATGCGTATTCCACCGTTCCCACTCGGAGAAGATAGATTTTTCTATTTCCATTTTCTTTGCGCTGGAAACTAGACAAAGCGCGGTGTTGAGTTCCGCCACTCACCATGGACGAAGAAAGCAGGAACTAAGCAACGGAGTGTCTTATAACACTAGGTTCAGATGTTTTCTGCACTTCCCTCTGCCTACCCCACCATGTGCGGGAGAAAGCGTGAAGTTAAAAAAATATATATTGTCATTATCAACATCTTAAAATATTTTTCACGAAGTTTATGTATATGATAATTTTTTTAATTTAAATCTAGATTCGTTTTCCAGTATGGGAAAATTAATTATTTTTATTTCCTTCGCTCTGGTAATAAGAGACGACACGATAGCTTACTCTATTGTTAGTAATTGTACTCTATAGTAGCGATCTCTCATTATACACTATAGTAGACATCTCTTGATCAGTTATGAACTAGCTAATTTCAAGAAGTAGTTGAAGTATATGGAATGGTAGACGGTAGTGGGCTTGATTCCCAATGTAGGTAGAAAATTATTATCATATTAGCAAATGACAATTTTTTTATCGAGTTCCATGGTGTTACTTGCATATTCGTGGGAGAATAGAAGAACGGAGCATGCCAGCACTTTCTGCATAAAACCGGTATATAATCCTGTTTTAACATAACATGTCATGTTTTTGATGTGTTTAATTTTTTTTGAAAAAAGAACATTGAACCAATATTTTGATTAATCTATAAAGTAAATTGATTCTAATCTATACCATCAATAAAAGTACTTCATATATAAAATATATTATACAAAGTATTCTTTAGTAGTGCCCTAAAAGCTCTTAAGACTTTAATAATAAAATGATGCTTAATCTCATTATGTTAGCTTAAAAGCTATTTGTAGTTAAAATACAGGGATGAAAATGGTTCAATCCAGAAATAAGATTAATAATCTAGTGATCTAAACCAACAAATAAACAATTCATAGCCAAATATCAACGAGAAAATAAGAAAAAAAGCAACGTTAACGAAACGAACGTACAGCAAGAAAAATCTTATCGCTTCTACAGTGTCCTTCGCTAAATCACAATCATAGTAGAGTGTGTAAAAATAGACATATCGTTGAGACACTTCGTTCCACACCTTCCGCCTCTCAAAGCATTGCGTATTGAGTAACGGAACATAACGCCGCTCTTGACTGCTAGCCAAAGCAAAACCTGGAAAAATCTGGAAATAAAATAATCCATACTTCCCGAACGGAAATCTGAAGCAAAAATTCTCGCGTTCGAGACGCTGTTCCTCTGCACCAAGATAGACTTAGTTTCCAGAAATTATTAAATAAAAAATTAAAAATTTCTCGATTTAATTAATTAATTAAATAATGCCTTTATTTGTCGCTTCCAATCTAGTAGGATTCTTTCATTATATCAATATTTTAACTAATTACACTATGATAATATGGTACGGAAGAGTAAAAATTGGATACGAGAATTCATGTCAATAAGGGATCCAGCCCGCTTACCGCCATCTGTCATTGGTTATCTTTTGGATATATATTTAAAGAAAAGGTTGACGTTTGTTGTCATTTCTCCGCGAGCTTTACTCACCCTACTTTAGAAGGTTATAAATAGATGGCGTGGAATGCGATCTATTTATTTTCATAATAACCTTATTTCGTTTATGTAAAACGTTTCATTGTTTCAAGATGGTTCTTGATTAAATTTAGTAAATATGTGTATTTTTAAATTTTCAAGTAAAATACTTTGAGTGAAAATAAAAATATAAAGAAATTTCAGCCACATTTTGACCCTCGTGACGCAGCGGAATAGCTTCTGATAGTAAATGCTACGATCGTGAATACGATATCTACTCGATGTAGTGACATTTTTCTGGTTCAATAGTTCTGCTGAGTAAAAACGAAATACCTCAAATAATAATTTGAATGAAGTGATGTTATTTACTATGGTATATGCAAGGTGCAGTGTAAAGACATTAATATTTTTTACTTTAATTATTTATAACTAATACATCTATATAAGTGCTATTATATATATATATATATATATATATATATATATATATATATATATATATATATATATATATATATATATATATATATATATATATATATATATATATATATATATATATATATATATATATATATATATATATATATATATATATATATATATATAATATATATATATATATATATATATATATATATATATATATATATATATATATATATATATATATATATATATATATATATATATATATATATATATATATATATATATATATATATATATATATATATATATATATATATATATATATATATATATATATATAGAGTGTGGCTGTAACGGCTACCTTAATTTCAAGCATAGTATTAACTAGCCCTTATAAACTTGCTAAAATTATGAAAGAAGTAAAATATTTTTTTTCAAACAAAACAAACAAATAATAACACGTGCGTACACTGTACTGTCAGAGCGCAACAGAGATATATCTCTTTTTCTTTTGGTTACTTTTTTGAATGAACAGACAGAATGACAACATTTAATAGTATTTATGTAGTATGTCATTCGCATTTAACGATGACTACCTCACGCGTTACACAGCACGTATAAATATCGTGAAATGGAAAAAAATGATGCTGTGACCAAAACAGTAGTTTGTGCATATAGCCTCAAAATATTTTCCCCTATAAGTAGTTTTAATAATGGCCGCCGTGTCAGATACATCTTGTATATATATTCAATATTGTGTACCTTAACAGCTTCTTCAACGTCATCATCTCTAGACGCTTTCGCCAAGCTTTTCTTCATCAGCTGGTACATTGTTTCCCTTCGTAGATGCCCTTCTCCAAGTAAATCGTAGCACTGAAAATATTTAATAAAAACTTACGTTTGTTATCACATATGTAAATGTAAGGAAATTTATTATTAAAAACATAAACAAAAAGCAAAATGCTTTCAACATTGCAACTTATATTACGCTATTATAACCAGAAATTAGAAATAATATTTTAGTTAGTGAAAAGAAAAAAAATTATATAAGATTTTATAAAAAGATTACATTTATAACATTTTATATAAAATATATTAACAAAATAATACAACTAACAGTAAACGCATACGAGATTTTTTCCTCCAAATTCCCATGTAAATATAACGACATTGCCTTTGCAAACGTTTCCATTGTCACGTACGGTGAGGTTCCTCTGTCTAAGGCGACCATGACACGCTCCATCATGTAAGCATCGGTCATGCCCAGTCCAGTATGAAGCACATCACGAAAATGAGCTCTGGAAACAGATATAACAATAAAGTGTAAAAAATAATCGATTTAATAAGATTTTAGATTTTTGCGATTTTTACATATTTTAAATAAAACAATTTAAATAGATTTTTCGTCTATATCATTATTTTCTTGGAAATCTAGATCTCTTTTCAGTAATCCGTGGTCACGGGTAGAAATGGATGAGCCATTTTACAAATATTGTAACAATGGATATGTTGGTGTTAGGCCAGGATTTCGTTGTTCAGACTACGCTTTTCATAATAAAATAATAGAGCGATATCAATTGGTTTATTCTCGTACAATAATTAATCAACTTTGCATTTTTTCCTTTATATTTTATATTCATTCCTTTTTTTATTTAACAGATGACACTTCTGTTTAATAAATTCAGAAATAATATTATAAAGAACTTTACATTACAAACAGGTTTAACT
>JAZFAU010000012.1:122500-150000 GCA_037178615.1 Dione vanillae
TATATATATTATATATATATATATATATATATATATATATATATATATATATATATATATATATATATATATATATATATATATATATATATATATATATATATATATATTATATATATATATATATATCTATATATATATATATATATATATATATATATATATATATATATATATATTTATATATATATATATATATATATATATATATATATATATATATATATATATATATATATATATATATATATATATATATATATATATATATATACATATATATATATATATATATATATATATATATATATATATATATATATATATATATATATATATATATATATCAAAATCACCACGATATATAGTTTTACTTTAATGTTTTATAAAGCTAAGCGCCTATATAAAAGTTATTTTAAGTAAGTAATCATAACTTTATACCCAGAGTTGGTTGGAAATAGCGATTGCTTTACGAGAAAAACTCAAGTCTGATAGCTTTGCTACAATCAGTTCAATTCTTGGTATAAGATGAAATTTCTTTGACGAAGAACCAATACAGTAAGTAACAACCAATAAGTTACAGAAATTAAATATAAATATTTAAAATATATATGGTACATGGCTATATATATATATATATATATATATATATATATATATATATATATATATGTATATATATGTATATATATATATATATATATATATATATATATATATATATATATATATATATATATATATATATATATATATATAATATATATATATATATATATATATATATATATATATATATATATATAGCCATGTACCATATATATTTTAAATATTTATATTTAATTTCTGTAACTTATTGGTTGTTACTTACTGTATTGGTTCTTCGTCAAAGAAATTTCATCTTATACCAAGAATTGAACTGATTGTAGCAAAGCTATCAGACTTGAGTTTTTATATGTCTTTGAGTTTATATATGTATATATATATATATATATATATATATATATATATATATATATATATATATATATATATATATATATATATATATATATATATATATATATATATATATATATATATATATATATATATATATATATATATATATATATATATATATATATATATATATATATATATATATATATATATATATATATATATATATATATATATATATATATATATATATATATATATATATATATATATATATATAGTGACTTCAATCAGAAAATTGAATAACTGACGGAAACTTGTTATCAATTCATAACAAGTTAATACAATAAGCTTCACAACTTGTGCTTGAACAACGTAATTGAAGCAAACTTTTGTGTTAATATTTTTTTTGGTTATCTGAAATTTCTTACAAAAGTTGTAGCAAGATACCGTCACATGTTGTTCCCACGTGGTCACTCATTTAAGTACTGATTGCGTCTAATGTTGCTTAATTTCGTTTTTTGGTATCTGGTGTTTTCAACGTGGTATGGACGTCGGCGATTGTACTTCAGTAAATTTATATATATATATATATATATATATATATATATATATATATATATATATATATATATATATATATATATATATATATATATATATATATATATATATATATATGTGACGAAACGACAATGGAATAAAAAATAAAACAAGGATTTTGTGTAACAGCTACCTGGTATAGTCTATTTACTTCTCGTATGTTTTTTCCTAGGAGAGTGAAGTGAAATATATATATTAAAATCACCACGATAAAATTTCACGTGCACGCCGCGATTTGTATGCGCAATTATTCTATTGAAAATTTATTTTTAAAAAAAATCTTAATATTTTTATATTTCTATGAGTGAAATCATTAATTAATTTAATATTTTTAAAAGCGATATGAAAATGAATTTATCTCACAAGACACTTTAATTTTTATTTTTTTCTTTTATCATTAAAATTATGAGAATCCAATATTCCAAAATATCTTACATAAAATCCGCTGGAGGAACTTTAAGAAGGATGTAAATAATACTGAGCCGCTTGGATTCATACTATTTCTTCCGATTATGCCACAACCTTTAATGATACCATAAATCAAATTCTGTTCCAAATCAAAGCTTTTTCTTGACAATTTATGTCGTATATCAATACCAAAAACTTAGACACAAAAAAATGGCATATTATTATCGAAATTATCAAGGAAATCTGTCGATGGAATTATATATTTATCAGATATATAATAGAAACATTGTTGCGTGAAATAATTGTTTTAATAATGCACAAGCATATAAGTTGTTCGCAATATACCAGTTTAAGCTCCTAAGAACCTCTTCTATAAAATATTATATTCAATTTGTTTTACAAATTCTATTTGTATCGGATTCATTTTAATACTAATGGTATAATAATATTTGTACTAATGAGGTTAAAAAAGTATAAAAGATGTATACAATAAAACAAACTTATTTTTTAATTGAAAAAAAAAAAACATAACTTGGGAAATCTTGCTGACACAACACTTGGTTCTTATAATCCTTTTTTTTTCATAGATTCACGCTTTATCCCGCATATTGTAGGGTAGGCAGAGGGAACTGCATATCATATGAACCTAGTGTTAAGACACTCCGTTGCTTAGTTCCTGCTTTTTCTGTCCCCGCTTTCCGCCTTTTTTCAAGGTATTGCGTGTTGAATGGCGGAACTCAACGCCGCGCTTTTGTCTAGTTTTCAGAGCGAAGAAAATGGAAATAGAAAAATCCATCTTCCCAAAGTGGGAATCGAACCTACAAACTGTCGCGTTTACAGGCAAACGCTACGCCTCTGCTTTTTTTTATATAGCGAGAAAAAAGATGTATATATATTTTAAGAATATTATTGTATTAAAAATATCCGTTATTATTATTTTTATTAAGCGTTAATTATTATTAAAATAATTGTATTTCTGTGAATATTATTTCGATGCCATATGAAAAAATAAAAACAATAAAACGTTTGTTTGACAAACATTTCATTCAAAATATGTAGAGAGGTGAGGCTTACACGTGCCCGGATTCAATAATAAACCCTATTCATTGTCCACCAGTATACAATACTAAGCGAACAATGTTGTACACGTATCTTATTTTATTTAAATATTACATATTCTACGAAATAAAAAGGACCCAACTACCGTTGTGGTGCAGAGGCGCAGCGTCTACCAGTGAACACGGTGGTTTGATTCCCACTCGGAAGATGGATTTTTCCACTTTTTTTTTCGATATTTTTCGCGCTCTGGCAATCAAGTAAGTCGCGGCGTTGAGTTCCGCCACTCAACAGACAATGCCCCTAGAAAACGGTCTGCCGAAGCGAAATGCGGAATGCAGGGAACGTAGTGTCTTAACACTAAGTAAAGTTCCGATGGTTTTTGCATATCTTGTTATGTAGGGGATTAAGTGTGAATCTAGAAAAATATATCTGTGTCTCAAATAACAGTTCAAAATTTCCTATTACAAACAGCATTCTATTCCAAATTGAATTGAATATTGACTAAAAGGCTTTATATGACATAGTATGTTACAAAGCTTGCGTTAGCAGTGATACTCTGTAGTGATAGTCACAATACAATAGTTCAATCAAGCTTAGCTTTGTGTTTGTTATAATTACAAAGGTAACATATTGCAATATACCTTATCAATCTCTATTTACGTCACATATATATATATATATATATATATATATATATATATATATATATATATATATATATATATATATATATATATATATATATATATATATATATATATATATATATATATATATATATATATATATATATATATATATATATATATATATATATATATATATATATATATATATATATATATATATATATATATATATATATATATATATATATATATATATAAAAGTATAGTATCATAACTGCCATTTTTGTATCATAACTGCCATTTTCGAACCTGTTGCATATATACAGCTGTTTCAAATATACAGAACTTTGTCGCTCGTTCGACAAATCAAGCTTATACAGCCCATGTTTTAAGTAATGTAGTTGTTAGAGAATATTTTTATTTGTACAAATTCAACAGCTTAACATGTTTAGTTTTTGTAGGAATAATTTTTAAACGATATGAATATTATTAGTGCATTCATTATTAACTTCTTAAGGATCACTAAATGATTTTTTATTATTTTGTTAATAATATTTAAAATCAGATTGAAACGTGTTTTAAATATAAAAATAAATAAGACTTTACTTGCTACGCTCGTGAGTTATACTTCGTAGGGCGGCTACGTAGGGCGTCTACGTAGGGCGTGTACAAAAGAAATATGCATGTTACCATTATAAGCTGTTTATTATTTCAGTTAAAAAAACGCTTACAATATTTCCTTCTTTTACAAGAGTTTTTTTATACCAAAGGAAACCTAGAGTAAGACACCTTGTATTCTACAATTAATCAATTCAATTAATAAATATTTACAAATATAGGATAAATCGTTGTAAAAATCGCATAGTATAAAGGCGTTCCCAAAGCTCCCTAGGTTTCCATTACCAATAAAACCTGCGCAGTTTATAATAGACCACACTTGTTGCAGCCGGTTGCAGCTTCCTTGTTCAGTCAGTATCTGACCGCCTTGTCGAAGGGGTGTCACTGCAATATACGCGCCAAAAACTTCGTTCTCCAAATATATTTGTAGATTTATATAGTCTATAAAAACACACTCTAAATTAATTTATGTTGCAGAAATAACAAAACTATATATATAAATAAAAACGATACAGTCTCTTGATTACGTGGTATTGTTAAAATTTTATTGTGATTTTTTTTTATTTAAATTAAATCTGACTCAAATAGTTGTTCAGCATTTGAAACTATTTATTTATGATATAATAAAATATACTTATATTTAATTAGCTTCAAATTATTTATTCTCAATATATTTCAATTACCTTACGCTGTTTTGTGATGGTGAAGGGAGGACATCGAAACTCGTCTTGAATAGAAGCAAAAGGTAAGGTAACTTTTAGTATAAATAATAAAATAATTTTATTTAACTAACATTAAGAAAAGCTGCACTGCCTAAAGTTAACGATAATGTTAAGTTACCTAATTTACAATTTTTTATATATATATATATATATATATATATATATATATATATATATATATATATATATATATATATATATATATATATATATATATATATATATATATATATATATATATATATATATATATATATATATATATATATATATATATATATATATATATATATATATATATATATATATATATATATATATATATATATAGCAGCGTCTGCGATTACATTACTATAGCTATTCCCTGCAATCGTAGGTACGGCTTCAAGTAACTCCAAGAATTCTCAAATCGTTGCTGCCATCACTTGCGAAAGCTAAATTAAAAAGCTCAGAAAAGGCCAAGCGAACTAATATTACACTGAATATAACAAGCTTTCACAACCTTCAATTAGAAATCGGAAGATTAATAACTAAAATACTGCCACAGTTAATATATATATATAATTGTAATTTATATTTAAAACATAAACTATGCCTTTTAAATTCACTTTCAACCTATCCTTTTTTCGAACTCATAAGCTATCTTGGGCTTTAACATGGTATGTGACATGGATTCCAAGTATGCTCCCTCAATTGAATATATCCTGGGGCCTGTCCTGGAATATTTCGAATGGGTTTAATCTCGAATTGAGACCTTGTTGGAATATTACGTACAATATAACGAGCGATGCACCAAGTATTGTTTGGAACCCAAATTTTGGTTCACATCCAATTTGGACTATAAATATAACAAAAACATGGAGCATTCATACAAATCTGAATTTTGACACAAACTCTGACTCAGAGGCTGACCCAGCACTAATTTGGACTGACTCCGAGCAAGAGTACGATTTGGACTAAGATTCGTTTCTTGACTCCAACCTGTGACCTACGCTTAGGAATAGGAGAATAAGAAAAAGAGATATTTCTTGCTTACAACTTCTGCTCAATCTAAAATAAATGTAGCTCAACAGCTAAGTAGTGGATCATAATGAGATATATATAATAATCGATGCTATTAGTATATACAATATCATAATACTATGTATATATATATATATATATATATATATATATATATATATATATATATATATATATATATATATATATATATATATATATATATATATATATATATATATATATATATATATATATATATATATATATATATATATATATATATATATATATATATTTAGTTACACTAAGTACACAATATAATACAAGGTGATTTCCGTCAAGATTTCCCATCACTTATTGAACTGTAGTTAAGTACAGTTTTATTACTTGTCATCCGAATATTAAATTTAGAAATAATCTTTAAACTTAAATGATGTTGTACATTTTATAATACACTTTACAGTATACATTCGGACAGTACGCCCAACTTTGTGTATATATTCATACTTTCTTGCCTATATGACCTATATGACCATCATCAATTTTCAAGTTTAAATAAAATAATGTATGATAAATGTGCATTTTTATTTAGATCTTTAGCGTTTTATAAAAGAAAAAATAATCATAATAAATTATAATTATAATTTTTGTCATGTCTGTTTTGTGATGTTCTTAAATAACAGTGTTTCGAACGTGCTACTTCGACATAACTCACTTCACCAATGTCATGTTGTATGGAGAACACTCAACGACGACCATACGTTAATAAATATTTTTTTTTAGCTTCACGCTTTATTCCGCACATGGCAAAGTAGGCAGAGGAAACTGCAGGGACCATACGAACCTAGTGTTAAGACACTCCGTTGCTTAGACACTCCCTGCTTTCTCCGTCACCGATTTCCGCTAAATAAATTAAGTTGCAAAATTATTTAATTCGTGTAAGCAAGAGATGCATAAAACAATTATTTATAACAAATTAGACAAATATTTAAAATATATGCACTCTATAATAAATTGATAGTAAATAAAATTTTATGTACATATCAGTTCATAACCTAATTTTGTTATTTTTACCTGTGTTTATTAATTTATATAAACGACTAAACATATATCAGCACACATTGAACATTAGAAAATGACAAACTTGAAGAAGAAGGATATCATATAATGAAACAAAATACATAAGGCAAGAAAAAAAGGTTGTGAGAAGAGAAATCATCGTCCAGACTACATATACACTTTGAATATCCATTTTAAGTGTCTATGTCGACTGAGCGATGGCTTCAGATTTTCATCTGATGATTTTATTTCGAATATTTTACTTATTAAGATTAAAATTATTTTAAAATATATTATTATATTTTAAGAAACAATAATTATTAATATTACATTATAATAAAAATTTTACAGAAAAAAGAAATATAAATATTTTTTTAAAAGAACAATATTATGGAAACAGTATAAATGAAATATCGCTAACAAAAAATTGTACTGTTTTATGTTTGAATTTCGTTCCATTAAAAATATATAGATTTTGAGATTTCTATTAAATATTCACTGTTTTTCAATTCCATTATATTCATCTAAATAAAAGATTCACTTGAAGAAGATGTTTTTGCAAATATAATAATAAGTTTTCACTAGGTCTGTATCCGGGAAATTTCCCAGGATTTAATCTGAATTCATTTAACTTTACGTTTTAAGTTTTCATCATGAAGTTGCCAGCATGATAATGGTGCAACAAAAATTAAATAACTCCGATGTATTATCAAAATGTACTTACGCAAGTATATCGTTAAGCTTAAACAAAATATTATTCAATATCGTTATTTTTGATGCATATCCTAAAAATTTTGATTCAAATGTTTATTTCTGCTTTCACAACTTTTTGGTTGGTGATCTTTTATATTCTTTCGTGAGAAACATTTGGAAATCTTTAACATGGTGTTTTAAAATGAGGAAGTTTTGTCATACTAAAATTAAATAATTACGTATTTTTCACCACTAATTACATTCATTGAAAAATTCTTATATTGTGTTGTTATAATGTTAGCTTACATAAATAATAATAAAAGAAAATTATTAGTTAATATTTCACAATAAAATATAATTATAATTTATATATTGCTTTCTGTAAAATATCAAACCTCAACAAATTATGAAATTTTTGGCGAAAATTATTCATGAAAAAAACATTTGAACGAACACAAAATTATGAACTTAAACATTTGATATATAAATTTAAAAACTATATACAACTTTAAAATAAGATTTTAATGAATGATATACAACTTTAAAGTAAGATTTTAATATATAGATTTTGATAATTTATATATAATGATTTTGATAATATATATTTATATATTTGATGATTTTGATATTTTATTTAATATAAAAAATAATAGAGTTCTTAATTATTAGTAATTCTATGAAATATGCTCAACTAGCACGTTCGAAACGCAACTTTTCAAAAATCATTGTTAAAGATATAAAGGTAAAGGTAGAGAATGAGGTACCAAAAGATTAAGTTATACCAC
This sequence comes from Dione vanillae, assembly GCA_037178615.1. NCBI lineage: Eukaryota > Metazoa > Arthropoda > Insecta > Lepidoptera > Nymphalidae > Dione > Dione vanillae. Next base: position 131,024 of record JAZFAU010000012.1, read on the forward strand.
GTTATATTATTTTTATAAAATCGTACGATTTGATATTACAGTAATTTAATAATTTTAATTAATCCATAGATAAAGTTTAGGCTTCGAATCAGGATGTCGTACCTCTGAACCGTATTAGCACAACAAACTAAAACTACGATAGTTCTTTAATTGCCTTCAACATATCAAAATTCCCTAATTTCCTTTCCCTCTTTGGTTTTGAAAATACTTAAAAATATATTGTTGTTATGTACAATTTAATCTATAATTTAAATTGTTTTTAAAAATATTTTAATAATATTGATTTTAAATAAAAAAAAGCAAAAAGAAAACGTAGGAACGGAAAAAAATATTAGTGAATGATAAAAAATATAAAAAAGATTTGGTAAATAATGACAGTTAAGATTGAAAATTATTTTAAACTCATCTTGGGTTGCTGATTGCATCCAACTTGAAACCACCGCAACTTAAATCGAATTTATTTCTTGAATCGCAGTTCTTAATAACATTCAACAGTTAGTATGGATAAATTATATTAATTTTGTTGTCAGACTGTAATATTTTATATTATTGTATATATAAAAATCAGAACTAATATTAATTTATTTTATTAAATTGTAACTTGTAATTGATTAATTAAAGTAAAGCTGAAAAAAACTAATATTATGAATTTAGATAGTATTTTAGACGTCATTTTCGATTATGTAAACCATTTAAAGAGTTCTAGAGGTTTTTGTTATATATGTGGATAGCTGGTAAGCGGTATATTTAATACTGATATAGAGAAAGAAGAGAAAATGGTTGACATCTCATATAATCATCATCAACGATCATTCATAAACATATGGAAATAACCTGTCCGCACCGACTAGAAAGCTTCGTAAGATAGTCAAAACTTTGAACACAATAGTTGACTGTTACATACAAATATTATGGGGCGATTAAGATTCTTTAGAAACAAATTTATATGGGTAAGTTAAAACGCTGTAAAATTCAATGCTTTTAATATTACGTATAACTACTTACATATTACATTAGAAATCTAAAGTTCATACGAAACATTGTACAAATATTAAATTTAATAAAATACATGACAAAATGACGATTTTTCTAGTATAACTAGATGATAGGTTATTACTAGCAAACCAAAGCAAGCAAAATCGATACAAAATTTGACTAACTAATTTATTTTACATTACAAGTAATTTAAACCACCAATATATAATGAATTGCTTTAAAACTACAAAAAAATCCTAACCTAATAAATCCAAATCCTAAAAAAATCCAAAATATTGAAAACGTCAAAGAATTTAATTTATTTCATGAACTTAAAATTGTCCATTTGACAAGTTTGCTTTGTAAAAAAACGAACAAAAGCTCCACCTGACTACCTGTACACTTTAATTTTTGTTTGATAAAATGATCAAGCGTTAAAATGAAATATTTCAAGTCAAAATTTCAAAGGCATCGATGCACTTTCATGTAATTTATTCAATCGCCCGTTCAGTGTGTTGAATCGATATTAATTTTCAGAATTATATGTCCATTGAAACGTGTGTTTGTATTAAAATTGAATCTATTATTTTTATTTTGTCGAATGTGCTCATTTGAGTTAATTATAATAGGTAAAACAACTATTGAGTAGAGAATAACGCGAAAACATGTGACATCCTCTGTTCTGTACCTGTAGTATGAAGATTACAGAAAGTTATTATGTCTCTGTTTAAATTGTTCTATAACACGCAAGCGAATTTACATGTAAAAGATATTATTTTGTTAGAATACCTCGTCGTGGCGCAGAGGCGCAACGTCTGCCTGTACCGCGATGGTTTCTGGGTTCGATCCCCAGTCGAGGAAGATGGATTTATATTATAGCAACATATATATTATAACATATATATTATGGCAACTAAGGCAAAGCGCAGCGTTGAGTTCCGCCACTCAACACGCAATGCCTCGAAAACGGCGGAAAGCCGGGACGGAGTAAGCAGGGACTGAGTAACGGAGTGTCTTAACACTAGGTTCGTATATTTCCCTTTGCCTACCCTGCCATGTGCGGGATAAAGCGTGAAGTTACAAAAAAAATAGTATCTTGTTAGATAGTATTTTGTTAGAATCTATTAGTAAAACCTTTTTTCACTTTAAATAAAAGTTTTATTTTTTTTGGGAAACTGTTACCTAAAAATAGACCAATGTAAACCACTAGCAATTTCTCAATTTAAATGAAAAATTATATTTTTTTAATTTTGATGCCTTTTTAATTTATCATTATAGAATCATAGTCGTTAATTTTACATTAACTTGATTTTAAATATAAATTACACATTCTTGCCTTTAACTAAGTAAGGTAAAACATTTTCATTCATTTTCTCAATTTCAAGCACTTGTAGTAAGCAACCTAACATAATAAGTAGTTAATATATATATATGAGTCAAAATTGCTTCAATATTTAAGCGGTTTCATTGTAACGATACTATATATTGTACGAGAGATACAGGTTACAAAATACTGCAAACGATTGTATGTCACTGGAAGTCGTGGATAGAAAGCAGTTTTGACGTTTGAATTAAAACTATGCACTGAACGTGTCTCATATCCATTTTCATACATGTCTTTGGTTTTTTTATCATGCATACACTGCATCATGTGAGGCAGAGGGTAGAAGGAAAACTAACGGTAAGTCGCTCCATTTTCTATACATACATATACATTAATTTTGGTCATATCATTTTCTAATATACACCACTCTATACGTGAGAAAGTAAATTTAGAGCTATCGTGTCATTCAAATTATATTTTGAAGAACGTTTCTATAATATCGTAATAAATTTGTTCCTTTCAACTGGTAACAAATAATTTACTATTATAGTCGATTTCAGCCAAAAATATCGATTTATTTTAATGCTTTTACGTTATTACTAGTTCCAAGTCAATTATTTACGATGTATTGCTCAATGTAGGTAAGTTACGTATACACACGTCGGCGCTAGACTAAATCTTCGCTGTTGAGAGTAATTTGTCACAATACAATGAAAGAGTAATATCAATTACTTTTTTCCGCACGACGATTACTAAAGAAGTCTTCATTTTTTTGGCTTTCATCTCTCAACCCCACGAGGGAAGAAGGAGACGGTATCAGAGTGAGACTCTCCGGCTACTGATATCTTACGCCACTTATCAATATAAGCGTGTCTTGAGGGTCGGGCAATGCCCTGTCAAGTCAGTTTGGCCTTTTTATAGGGGACTTGGCGAATATAGCGCTATTTTGGCAGTAAGTCCAGCCAAGTGATACCCTCAGGTAACTAGGGAGGGCCCAGCATAGGCGACCAGGGATCGGAATAACCGTCTCGCAAGTCTTCGATTGGAGTATAGGTTAAATCCCTGGTAAATCTTTTAACATCTGGTGGTCTGGAATGGTAAAGTGTTATGTTGCAATGATGTTAGTGTAGTACTGAGGAATCCACTCGTTTGTACATATTGGTGGCTAGGTAAGGTTAGATTAGACTATCCAGGCTTTCCATGCGGAGATCTCTATGCAGAGTTGCATTCCTCACGCAGTAGAGCGCCTGGGTGAGGCGTCTTAGGCACATGTTCAGGATTATCTGCAAGCTTTTTTTAATTACGCAAGTGAGCGAGCGCATACCACAGACATACAGACTTTACTACGCCTTTGTATGACAGTCCTCTATGTTTAAGCATAGCCTCCACTTTTAAAGCCAGGGCGGCAGCTTGTCCAGCTAACACCGGACCTCTCTTGTGGGTTGCATGAGTGACATTGTTGATGCAACTAGTTCTATGTCGTCTGCATATAGCACTAGCATCACCATAGGTGTATCGGGAATTTCATAGGATGATGTGAGATGCCGGCAAATATCAATTTATGGAGAAGGCCGCGGTGCCATACTCTGTCGAACGCGTTAGTGACGTCAAAAAAGGTTGCCGTAGTACTTTCCTTTTTGTTGAAGCCATCGATGATCTTATGAGTCATTCTTGTTATTTGAAGCGTTGTTGAGTGGCTGTCCCCGAAACTCAATAGCTCTGGACATGCCTGAGGTCTCCATTTTATACAATTCAAGCCTTTTTATACTGTACAGCAACTGACGTATCTGTCTACTATTTAACTTTACATTACAAATAGATTTTACTTATTAGAATAATTAAATAACTTCAATACTTTCGAAATAATAAAATTATAAAATGTATATGATTTGCATCCATTTATAAGTACGCTACGATTACAATAAATGGATTTCGATACAAGGAAATTTTGATTTATAACTTTATATATTAAAATCTTTTGTATTCCAAACAATAACAAATCCAGGGCAATAATATTGATTTAAGGAAGGCAAAAACCAATGACAATGTTGAACTGTAAAAAGAAATACTTTGTGATCCATACTTTGAAGTTTGAAACGTTTTATTAGTTTATTTAAAATTTTTGTAGATAGGCCGAAGGAATCTACAGTAGTTATAATAAATAAATGTTTTAGATTGTATGCTTTTGTAGACTAATTACATCAACAAAGAAGGCAAAATGCAATAAAGTGAGATTAAAAGTTAATTATAAGCCTGAATAACATTATTTTATAAATGATTAGCATACAACAAAATTTTTATCGAGTGCTAAATTTTAAATTGTCACAAGAAACAAATAAATATAAAAGCCATAAAATATAAGTTATTATTTATTTATATACGGATTCTAACTAAAATGTTCTATTTTTTAGCAGGATGCTTAAAAACTCTATATTCAATATTAAAGACCAACAGGATGCTATGAAGCGGGACGAGGATCTGGTTTATTCAGAATTGGTCCGAATTCGTGACTCTTGTTACAATCAAAATAATTATATTGGAAACTCTAACATGACAGATGACAGTAAGTTTTTAATCGAATATATTAAATTAAATTCTATATATTAAATTTTATTTTAAAACTTGATTATTTATTAATATGATTTCATTTGGTTTTCATAACATATATGCACAAGTTTATGCTAACTCTATTTGTCTACTTAGTAAAAATCTGGAGAACATGCTTTAGAAATTAACAGATTTACGGAGATATTTAAGAAAATTCTACAATTGTTCGAGTGTTAATAGTACAGCCATTACAGGAATCTCAAGCCGTCATGAAAAATTTTGAGCTTTCTTCCAATTAAATTTGATTTTTAAATCACAATTTATTGTTATGTATAATATAAATACTTTTGATTTTTGATATTTGTCAAGATCAAATCAACAAGAACAAACAATAGGATATGATTACGTCCTCTAACTTTTGCATGATCCCATTTACGAATATTAACCTTACTTTGAAAATAGCCCTCAATAAAAATCTGAATTATATAACATAATCTTTCTTCTTTACAAGATACAATTTGAAAAGTGAATTGTATAATTTCAAACGACTTTTTTTCTTAAACTTGGGTTGACATGCTGCCGCGATATAGTTTACGTTCTCCGTCTATTACTCGCGTCTAAAATCATAAAATGTAGCAGCCACTCTTTGAATGAAGGTGATTTGAACTAGAAAAGAAATTAAACACATGTAGTTAGTAGCTAAATAAAATTATGATGTTCACTTTCTACATTTCTAGTAATCAAAATTCTCTCATAATCCAATGAGACACGATTTCAGATTATACCATGTACTGCCCGGTGAACTTCGATGGAAGAATGTGTTGGGATGCCATACCTGCAGGTAGCTCGGTGGTCAAAATATGTCCAGAATATTTAGTCGGACCTGAAGTCCACAAAGAAGTGACTAGAAAGTAATCGCAGTTTTTATTTGAAAAAATATATATTTTACCATAAATATTGTTGTTTTTGCTTATAATATTTAATTTCATAGATGCCTTGAAGATGGCTACTGGTACACAAAACTGGACCAAATGAGACCTTGGCCTGCGTATTTAGAGTGTTTTGCACCTGATACGGAAGAAGTAAGCACTTTCATCGATTCTTTTAACAGCTTTTGAGCAACGATTAGGTTGGAAAAATAATAAAAATATACTAAAATCATTATGATTACTATATTCCACTTATGATTTCGAATTATAATTTTTTTGTTAAAACTAAAAGTTTAGTTGACTTTTACATCTTTCAGAGGACCTGAAAAAGTATATAAGCAACCTAATACCGCTATTGATCGTATTTCATATTTTTTACATTCAATACTATATCAAGATATATTTTATGATCATTTAATATATAGAAGCAGCTTCAGATTATCACGTATCGACAGCTTTGTTTCAAATTTTAATTCAAAAATTTTTTTTTTCAGTACGACACTCTAGCAAAAGATATTTTTTTTGTTGGTTTCATTAGAGTACTCACTTGCTTAGTAATCAGCTTCAGCATAATGATTTTTATCAGGTAAGTTTGATAATGCTTTAAAAGTTATTATCATTTTTTTTTTCAAGCTTTCAGTAATTTGTTCAGGAAAAAAAATATAAAATTCCATTTCTCATTTTTCACTGGTATATTAAATTATACTGTTCTCTTAAAACAGTATTAATATTGGTCTAAGCATGTAGTTTAGTCATATTAGACAGGTCTAAATTGGCCTCACAAGTAAAGCGACGTAATATTTGCTTCAGTCACCGATGGCACGGAACGCAATGGAATGGAACTCTTACTTATAAAGCATTGTTTTTTCAACTATTTTGAATGTAAATTTTTTTTTTCTAAAAAGCCATACTATTAGTTCCTAACTTGAGAAAATCATAATATTTAATTTAAATAGATGTGTGCTAAATGCAACGTCGTGAATGCAAATTACAGAGAACCTTGAAATAAGATAAAATACTAAAAATAACTTAGGAAATTTTGCGGAAAATTTGTATTTTTTACATTACGTCATAAATACATTACTTATCTTGAAAAAGCAATAACTAAAATACTTACTAATACGTAGTACATTTTTTTTCAAAAAATGATTTCTATTTCTGCTATCGACCCGTCAAATTTTCTGGCTTATTTTTTATCGGGGCGTATTTCGGCCCGATACTAAACAAAGGTTTATCTTTTAATGCCACATTTAAGTGTTTTAGCGAACTATATATTTGTTTTTTCTTTTTTTATTTTTATTTTAAAACTTGCAATAAATGCGAATGCAAAGCGAATTATATATTAATGCTTTGCGAAATATGCAATGTAACTCGGCGTTTCCGCTTTGTACTCCAGTTCCTTACTTGATTTTTTCTAGAGATTTCAAAAAATAAAGACTACCCATGCGCTGTGCGTCTTATTAAGCCTATAATATAATTATAAGCTTATCATATAAGAAAATGTTCTACTTTCGTACCATAACTGTGCTACCCTTAATTTCAACTATTTCTTCGTATAAGTTTAATTTTTTGCAACTTTTCAGTTTGGAAAAACAAAGAAAATCATGACGGATGTAAGTCTTCGTTTAACTAACAAAGTTACATTTGAACTTAAATGGTGTGTTATTTAAACGTTGACTGATATCTCTATATATCGACAAATTAAGATTTAATATGAAAGTTTAATTAATCATTTTAATATATAACAATGTATATACTCGTATAATTTATTATACCCACAACGAATTCCGTTATTTCTGACTCCAATATCATCTTTCAGGTGTATGAAGCAATTCCAAATACAAGTTCACTATAGATTTTTTACGGCTCTCTGTATTGACAACTTATTCTTTGCTTTGTGGTTCCATTTTGTTGTCACGAATTCAGAAGTAAGGATTGATCAAATGGTAAGTGTATAAGATCTTTATGCTTTAATATTTTTTTTATTTATGGGAAAGGTATAAGCAGAAAAATGTTGTTAAATATATATTTATAATATAAATATGTATAATAACTGAAATTTCATAAAAAAAGACAGTTTAAATAATTTCGTTATCCAACCAGATATATTATATTTATTTTTTTAATATATTAATAATATGTTGTTTTAATTAGGTGATATCTAGACCGCAATGTTTGGCCAAATGTGTATGCGTGGTGGCTTGGATTATGTCCACGTTCTTCATTGTCGCTCACGTATCGAAACGTATACAGGATAGCAGGGCGCACCCGTAAGTGTTAATTTTATATATATATATATATATATATATATATATATATATATATATATATATATATATATATATATATATATATATATATATATATATATATATATATATATATATATATATATATATATATATATATATATATATATATATATATATATATATATATATATATATATATATATTTATATATATATATATATATATATATATATATATATATATATATATATATATATATATATATATATATTTATATATATATATATATATATATATATATATATATATATATATATATATATATATATATATATATATATATATATATATATATATATATATATATATATATATATATATATATATATATATATATATATATATATATATATATATATATATATATATATATATATATATATATATATTATATATATATATATATATATATATATATATATATATATATATATATATATATATATATATATATATATATATATATATATTATATATATATATATATATATATATATATATATATATATATATATATATATATATATATAATTTTATTATTTATAATATTTTGTATTATGCAGGCAATGGTTAGCTCCAGATGCTGATCATTGGATTTTCACTATGCCGATCATCATCTTAATATATCTAGCTGTCTGTGAGTACATACTTGTTTATATTATTGTAATATTTTGCTACTTATATCATATTTGATTGTGGCGCGTTCGATGAAATGAAATAGTTTTACCCCCTACGCTATAGTTGGCGTTGGATACCAGTATTGAATACATAATATTTTTATAATTGAGCAGAGAGTGTCTTAGCACTATATATTTTCTCTGCCTATCCTGCTATGTGGGAAAAAATATTATTTTTATAGCTTCTATAATAAAACATTATATTTTAACAGAAACCTAACAAAAAATTTAAAACTTATATTACCCGTGTTTTATATAACAAAAAGTTACGGAACAACGCTACCAACGTCAAAATGCCATGCCTTTTATTTAAACCTATTAGATATACACACTTTTCTCTTTATTTATAACAAAATTTTCTTTGTAACAAAATGTGTGTGTAATCAATAATATGAATAAAAATATTCTCGTGATATTTTTGTAGAAACATTTCATATTAATTTTGCTTATGAAGCATATTTTTATATATTGTTACATTAGTTTACATGATGCACGCCATCACCGTGATAGCGGCTAAGCTGCTAGGTCCACCCCAAGACAGCTACATAGTGGAATATTTGGACGTTCTCAAGGCTCCCTTTGTTTTGGTGAGTTTTGTTATGTACTGTTATATACTATGTATACTATAACATTAAACTTCTATAATCTGGATATTAGGTCTCCATTAGCTGGCTATAAATTCAGTTAAAAAGGGAATTAATATATTTAAAACATCATTAATTTAAAAATTCTAATAAAAACAGTCTCATACAGTTTATTACTATTTATTGCGTCTTTTAAAATAATAAGCTTTGCAATTTTGTTCCCAGGTGCCTATGCTTGGAATACATTACCTGTTCGTTCCTTTCTCACCGCCGCAGAACGATGTGCTGTCAAAATATTTGGATATATTGAAATCGCTACTATTTTCGTTCTTGGTAAGTATTTTATTACTATAAAATAGAATAAGTGTCATTTTATAATACACTTGCACTTTATTTTGGTTGGTTTATTAGAAGTGCTGCACATTTCAAACCTCGATTGGTTCTCGTAATGCATAAAAGTGAACGTGATTTAAAAAAAATATTATTAAAATTAATTATTAGTTTTATTTTAGATCAATAAGATTAATAATATATGTTAAATGTATATACAATTTAATAAAGTTTTCATATTAAATGTTGTATTGTACATACTCGTATTTAGAATCAAGATTAGATTGGGACGTGACAGAGGTGTTGGTGGCGAAGGAATTCAGAATCGAAGTAGGAATGTGACCTGCAGTTAAAAGCAAAATTGAAACCTTAAGTCAAGGATAATAGATTAAGAACATTTGTTAAGAGGGTTGCTGATAAAATTTACGTATACATTTTACATTACATTACATTTCAATAACTGTTTCTTTTGCACAAAAATATATTTAGTAATTAACCAAAAGAGCGTAAATAAAGAAGCTGCCCATATTAAAAATTAAAATTTATTTATAAACGCTGACCATATAAAATAAATAATATATGATGATTTTATAGAATATTTTTTTACTTTTTATCCAGGGAGTTTGCATTACATTCCTATTGTACAACGGTCTGACCATTGCTATGCGCCACCGATTTACTCGCTATCGTCGCTTCCATTACTTATACCCTATGAATGGTAAGATATTTTTCCCTTTTAATTAATATTACAACACAAATAAAACACAAAATCTCGTAACACAATCTATCTATTGAAATAAAACATATACTATATACATATATATATATATATATATATATATATATATATATATATATATATATATATATATGTATATATATAGAATTAAAGTATGATTAAGCGTTTTTGTCATACTAGCACCAGTAATCTAAAAGGACAAATGATCGATACTATTTTTTAAATTATCAAAAATAAGGAAATCTAAGACGTTTTCATGTTATCATAACTCATACATATGTCACATCTGTAATCATAAATCATATTTAACATAATATAACATCTGGTTTTTTTTAGATGCAGATCTGAAAACCCTGTAAAGTGAGTGTTTAAACAAATATTTCCGCACTTATTATACCAATTTTATAATTATACGTTGAATTTCATGATAATGCTACTGATATTATAAAAAATATGAATAAATGAATGCTTTTTTATGAATTGCTGTATTTTTCGCTTATCTTTTTTTCTTATGTAAGATTTTGACGTAACTTATTTTAGTAGCGGCACCTTTTAAATTTCCTGGCAAGAAAATAGATTACAAAGGCCGCACTCTATCTTTAGATGTAATAGTCGACAGCTTTTTGACGAGTCTTGAAAAGGTCATAAACCTATAAATTATGTCAAAAAATCTTGGATTTACAACAACTTTCTAACATCAAGCCTGAATGGGCCTTTCCTCGCATATGATTATAATAAAACTCTTTTAGCGAAGTTAGAGTCAAGCGTCATTTATATACCATATTTTGATGTGTTAGGCTTGTGCTAGCTAGATTCGGCAGACGTCTCAACCATGTTTAGGGGCAATAATAGTTTTGAGTTGAAAAATAAAACCAAGAAAGATTAACGAAACCATCAGAGCTCTATAAACATATAAGAGTCACCAAAACATATATGTTGGGAAAATGAGATTGTTACCTCCGATCCAAAATACCATTGGCTTGAATACCACAAACAATTAAAGATAGAAGCACAATCAAGTACAGTAGAGTTAGGATCAAATAGGAAATTTCAAGACATGGATATAATAAAATCTAATAAAAATATAATAAAATCTTAAATAAAATATAATATAATCTAATAAAATATAATATAAATATAATAAAATATAATATAATCTAATAATATATAATAAAATCTTTTATTAGGCAAAACGACAATAATAAGGTGCATGCATTGGGCTAAGAAATGCAAAACGAGTGCCTAATTCTAGGAGAATTTTGTATCCCTTTAGTTTGAAAATGACACACCCTAATTCATGACTGGTCCAGCACTATTAAATATCTATCTTAAGAAATTCCAAATGACTCTTCCAGATCAAAATAGTTTAGTAAGATGGAGTAAAGCTACCGAGAAATCTTGCTGCATCTGTAAAGAGGCAGTGGGGATAGCTAAACATATGCTAGTGCGGTGTAGGGTACTCTTGGATATTGGTCAATACTCGCGGTGCCATGACAAAGCACTAGGAATCATACTTAAAGCCTTTCAGTAGCAAGAGCACAAAGAAACATAACAACCAGCAAACGTTCAATAGAATTCGTGAGAGAAGTTTCTTATAAAAAACACACACAAAGACCTTTCTCACGCACCTTTCTCATGGACACGCATGAGAAACAGCATAAAATCCCTGAGGCCATTGCTGTTTCGTCATCCAGACCGGATATTTTTCTTTCTTTTCTCGAAGCCTAAAACGATAATATACAGGTAGATCTAACTGTTCTGTGGGAAACAAATATCCCTAAAAACTATAACTTCAAGCTTAACAAGTATTTCGAGCTTACTAACGAACTGACCAGGAATTGGTTTAGAGTAAATTTGTATGCAGTTGAAGTAGAAGCGAGAGGTATAGCAGCGAAATCTATCTATAGCTTGCTATAAAACCCCGCGGCCTGACTAGAACTACTAATAACAAATTTCTAGAACGTAGCTAGAAGGTGGCAATCGTTTCGAATTCGATTAGGAGGTTGGAGGAACTTGGACAGTGAAGGTGAGCGTTGATGTATTTTTAAAGGAGCTCCTTTAAACTTACACTTTGGTTGCAAGTCCCAAGCGCTGCTTGGAGCTTTTCGTCCAACAACGCGATGGGCTCATCACCCGCACGGTGAATCCACGGAATGCTAAGCTTCTCATAAGGATTAATATACCTTGGACAAAACATGGTAAAGAGGTTTAAGAAAAATATTTACAAATGGTTTACAAATGGTTGGTTAATTTTACTTGGTGTTTGTTATTGGGTCTTCGATATCGATAACTGGAGCTATTTCTTTTTATTTATGAGCACTCCTTTCATGGAAGTACATGTTGTATTCTCATTTTCATGTCGTCAAATATATTTGAAAATAATATGCTATTAACTAAGCTTCATTACTGGTGCCAGTACAGTATAACTAATATAGAGATATCTAACTAAATGTCTACTGTCTTGTTCTTCGCATGCCCTTTGTATTATATGCATTGATTATTCTATGCAATCGCTTTTTTATATTAGGTAGTATATTAATAATATATGAGCACAATATGAATGTTTATACACAAAAAATATAGAATCACGTTACTAAACAAGAAAATGTAGGAAAATTTTGAATGAGTATGTAAAATTATTAATTTTAAATGACTATTTAAAATTAATAAACCAAATAATCTTTCTAAATGTTCCTTGAATCATATACATACATGTTTTTCAGCTTCTAGTAAATTTCTATACTAAAAAAATAAAAAACTAAAATCAAGTCCATTTTTATTTCATAAAAGTAGATATTTCACATTTTTCCGAAATGTTTACATCTGCTAAAACGAGTACAATTAACTCTGTTTTATACGAGTCGTATATCACACGTCCGTCTCGTACAGCCTCTCGAGGCACACTGACCTATAAAAGTTTCATTCAATACAAAATGTTCCATTTTGTTCATTTAAATAAACTAAGAAATTTATTTAAAAATAATAATATATATTACTAAAAACATGCTTTGAATATTTATTTATTATTATTATATATGTAATAAAGTAAAAAAATAAATATTTTTAGAATTCCTTTAAAAATCAGATGCACACGTCCATCTCTTTCAGCCGCTGGGGGCGTACTAGTCACTGACCTACCGTAACTCGTAGTCTCTTTCACTCGATCGAGCAGTTGTAGTCAATGAAAGCTTTTTTGCTGAGCTTATTAGAAAACGTAATATTAAAGAGGGATAACGTTAAGTGTAAAACTTTTAAAATTTAACTTGAATATTCATTTTTGTAACAGTTTTTTTGTTATAGGTTAGCTTATATAAGCTCGTATTAACTATAATTTTTAAGCTCTTAAGCTATTGCTTTTCAATATAAAGCTTGTCAGTACTAATTACTTTCATTTCCTATTTTTAAGTATTTTATGCAAATCTACCCTCATAATTTTCAATAAAATAGATTTTCAGAAGAATTTTCATTTAATCTTAAAGAAGGAAAAGAAGAAAAGATATATAAGAAGACCAAAGGGCTTGTGCCGAGTTGTCCAGTGGTCCAGACAAAACCCACTACAAAAATGAAATATTGCCTCATTGGCATGCGGGACGAACCCCAAGAAATTGAAATATGAGCTTTCTTGACAGATGGAACTGTGGAAATATACTCAAGAGATCAACTCAGTTCTTGTTGTAGGCAGAAAAAACAATACGCTACTTTATATTGGAGCCTACCTAGTAAGACACAGGCTTATAGCGAATGGCGATTATCCATTAGTCTCATTAATGATCCAACCGTCGGCTCTTGCCAAATTCATTTAACCCAACTCCATTCTACAATTCTTGTTTTATTTTCCATATTTTACAGTTATTTTACAGTTATTTGAGCATATTATATTAAAATAAATTGTTTTCTGTAAAGAGTGTTAAAAGGGTAGATATTCATGCATTTTACTTTATATAAAATGGCATGTCCATTGTGACAAAATAGTGATCTAAAGTAAATATGGTGAATATCATAGTTTACAGTGCCTGCTCTAACACTATCTTTAAAACTCCTGAAATCTTAGATCAGATTAATTTAGGTACTTTGAATCTATTTGACACAGCATCTATTGTGATATTCCTGAATTTAAGCTCCTGGGCGATCAATGAAGCTTTGGTTGGATGTTATGATTCAGGACATGACAATAACTACTATGGATATTGAATATCATATAAGCCTGTCTTTACCCTGAAATGAAGACTATGAGAAATAAAATAAAGTAAAAGAAGTATAACGAGAAACTACTGAGAGAAATACAATAGTGTATATAAATAATCACATGGTCCAAAATCCTACTGTGATGTATGACTGTAGTCCAACATTTTTATAAAAATTTGACCATTTTAAGGATACTAATCACGTGTCTTGTCAACGAATCATTAATATAACCTTTATATTTTCAGGTACATACAACTGCCCTTTATGTCATAGAGATTGAAAAGTTTGACCTTGAAATTTGAAAAAGAAATTGTAGAAAATAAGATGGCATTAGAATATATTATATTTTTAGAATATAATTCTTTAGAATATAGTGTCATTTAAATTTCAGTAATTTATAGTTAATTTGAAAAAAAAGCAGTACGTCAAAATTTTAAATACTTGAACAAATAATAACTTACACATTATTAAAATATTAAAAAAAGTAAAAAAAAAAATCATGATAATTAACCAAAACATTTAGTTAATAACCAATATTTATCTCGTACTAGTAAGTCAGTATTTAATAATAACTATATAAGTATTTAAATAAGTTAAATACGTAAGTAAATTACACATATTGATAAATATATGATTAATTAGATAAGTATTAAATAAGTAGAAATAAAAAGAAAAAAAAATAAAAAAATATAAAAAAAATTAAAATAATAAAAAATAAAAAAAAAAACATAAAAGTCGAAAAAATTAAAAAAAAACTTCTTATATTAGTGTATCTGTAAGTGTAGTATTAAGTATTAAAATCAATATTTCTTTGCAGTACTATCCAATACAAAAACATTAGAAAACTAAATTACTATCGACAATACCAATATAATTTAAAAAACTAACATTATTTTTGTTTTTAATTTAATTTTTTTTCTGATTTTGGCCTAATTTAATTAGGCCAAAATTTTCACTTATTATAGTGAGCATCATTAAATAAAGGATTTATTCGCTGCTATTTTAGAAATAAGTTATTATTAACTTTTAGTCATATAATAATGATTAATGATGAATGATTAATGATATAATGAATTGTTTATGATATGATAATTATTATAAGTCATATGTAATGATAGTTATTATAATTATAATAAATTAGTTAGTAGTCGTAGGCTTAAGGGAAAAAATGTTTTATTTGGACAATCCCTTCCTTTACTATCCTTATACATCCTTAATCATTGCCTCTTGGTCTTTTGAACGAGTAGACGAGAAAAAAAGTAAGAAATTCTAGTATATAATTTAACATTATTACACAGGATACGGACCCACAACTTTTTTGATTTTTACCTAATATTATGTAATCACTTTTAACTTAATCAGGAACAAAAGAAATAACTTAAAAATAGATAATTAATAGATTCGGCAAACCATGACTTAGGGCTTTAAACCAATTGATGAAGAGCCTAAAAGCTGGCTGAAAAGAAAGCTAAAATATATAAGTTGCCGTTTTGGAACAGCGTTATATACAGTAAATTATTTTTATTTTCCTCGCTCAGGTATCATGATGCTGGCTTATGGCTTTATATTGAAGTTTGTCATTCAAAAACCTGTCTTAAAAAGCGGAAATCAGGGAACTGACTGTAGTAACCATAGATTCCGTCCTACTATCCTGCTTTATGTAGATACAGCGTAAATTTATATAAAGAACTTAATTAAGTTAATGAAAAATTATTAATGAAAAACTAAATAAGTTTATTAAAGAACTCAATAATATCAGGCCTTAATGCACACTATACATGAAAATTTAAACTAAAACCTGAAATATTTGATGTTCGTTTATGAAAATGTTTAAAGTATTCCATTTCAATGGTCTGGTCTCTAACACGCTATATTGACAGAAAGATTTCTTTACGTAGAAGTCAAGTATTTCTTACTTTCACCTTGAAAATGTTGGGTGAGAATATAATAAATATAATATAGACTAAGTGAGTGAGGACCGTCGTGGCGCAGAGGCGCAACGTCTGCCTGTAACGCGACGGTTTCTGGGTTCGATTCCCAGTCGGAGAAGATGGATTTTTCTATTGGAAATTTTCTTCGCTCTGGCAAACTAGGCAAAGCGCGGCGTTGAGTTCCGCCACTCAACACGCAATGCTTTAAAAAAGGCGGAAAGTGGGGACGGAGAAAGCAGAGACTAAGCAACAGAGTGTCTTAACACTAGGTTCCCACGGTCCCTGGAGTTCCCTCTGCCTACCCTGCCATGTGCGGGATAAAGCGTGGAGCTAAAAAAAGATTCAATCATATCTTCATACAGTAATTCAGATATAAATACAGTAACACAATATAAAGAAATATTTACAAGTATGTAGGTAGCGAAATGGATAGTGTAAGTCGAGGTATTACAGTCGACGTATATTTTTGTGAATGCCAAGTACTTTTATGTATTCAGCAGAGACACAACTACTACCTGTAAATGAGACGGTTCGTGAGTTCAATTCCTTTTCCAGGTAGGGTTATTTAATTTCCGTTTTCTTCGATTTGGAAACTAAGCAAGCGCGGCGTTGAGTTCAACACTCAACACGCAATGCATCTGAAAGCGGAAACCAGAGAATTGAGTCTTAACATTATGTCCCCATGGTTCCTGCAATTCCTTGTGTCAAGCCCCCCAACCTCCCTCGCTGTGGGATAAAGCGTGAAGCTTAAACAAAAAGTTATATACTAAAATCTACACATTTCTTTTGTTGATAAAAATTTAAAAAAATACAAAGTTGTCTATTAGGTATTAATTTTAAAGAAATCAATATTAACTATATACTAAAATATAAAAATAAAACAAAGTAAATATTCAAATTATGTTTTTTTTTATTTAACACACCTTGTATTTTGTCATTTTCGTATTGATTAATCAGATCTGCTACTCTCATACCTGCTTACATTTATGATGTCAACAAAATAAAATAATATCGTTTCGTGTAAATTTCAACGAAATTTCGTTTTGTATTTATAGAAATACTTACTACTACAATTGAATATTACAACTACAGCACTATTAAAACGTTTAAAAAAAATCATTCATCACAGAAATATACATATGTTTTTCACTAAATTCACGTACATTGATTTGTACACGAATGTCTAAATGCACCACACAACCAAATATATCACTGTCGTTCAAGACGTTCCATATAGAAGCCAAGAAATATATTTAGAAAGCGATCTCCCTATCTAAAATAATGCCCATTTCCACAAGAATGGCGAATGTGATGAAAATCGAATAGAGTACCATCAGCACTGCACCTATAGATTTTCTCAGTTTGAATTTTCCAATGAACAAAGTAAACCAGAGGAGGCATGCTGCTACTAGGAGGGAGCCAACCACGAAGTCAATGCCAGCCGAATTAATTTTCACTGCTGTGTCAGAACCTTCGACTAACAGCATGAGTGTCTTAATAAGCCAAGGTAGACCCAAAGCGAATAAAATCGCTAAGGAATTAGCCCCCAAAGCGTTTGAAACACCAATACCACCCTCACCTGTAACAAAAGAAATTTAATTTAGTTTATGTTATTTTTACAATTTTTAAGTATTAATTGCATATAAGTATATAAGAAAAGTGGTAATTCGCAAGATTGCTGATATATGTTTAATTCGATTGCCTTAAAACGAACATTTGAAGTAACTTTGTATTTAAAATATTAATTATAAATGAAAGTTACTAAAAAATTGGCTTACATAATGCACTAATACTCTTAACGTCAAAGCGAACCCTATTGTGAGGATTGGTATTGCACTTAAATGACCACAGAACTGCTAAACAAGCCTCATCATGTTACTCACACAAGGCTATACTGGCGCATGCATTTATAATTTAACTGTTCTTATCTTCTTTTTTGTGAGAAGAAAATATTTCTAGTATTATTTCATAATTTATTAAGAATTATTATATTACTTTTTTTATTTACTATGTCTAAAAATTAATTTAAATTTTGAGATACTCTATGTTACATATTAAATAAAGAAATTCATAACATCTTGGACAGTCGTGGCGCAGAGGCGTAAGAGACTGCCTGTAAAAGCGACGGTTTCTGGGTTCGATTCCCACTCGAGGAAGATGGATTTTTCTATTTCCATTTTCTTCGCTCTGGCAACTAGGTAAAGCGCGGCGTTGAGTTCCGCCACTCAATACGCAAAGCCTCGAAAACCGGGGACGGAAAAAAAGCAGGGACTAAGCAACAGAGTGTGTTAACACTAGGTTCGTATGGTTCCTGCAATTCCCTCTGCCTACCCTGCCATGTGCGGGGTAAAGCGTGAAGCTATAAAAAAAATAACATCTTGTTGTCATATTTAAAAAAAAAGTAAGCTAGGAATATAAGTCAAATTTACTATAGTAAAAACTGA
>JAZFAU010000012.1:155000-170000 GCA_037178615.1 Dione vanillae
TATTTTCAGTCACCTTCCTGTTAAATGAAGTGCATAATAAATTCCTATCTCAAGAGTATACGTATTTATGCTGTAACGCCATTGTGGCAAAAAAAGGTTTTTAACTCTATAACACAACAGACGTGTGGTTCAATATCTAAATAAAATTAATAATTTTAATATCTTCGCTCGTAAACTCTCCGTAAGTTTTGGATTTGCTCGTAGAAGTTAATAAAAATCCATCTCGGCGTTAAAATCTACCACTAGACGTTATTTCTCCTGTATTTCAATAGTAGCTTCCCTTTATATATTTATATTATACATATATAAAAATTACATTTAATTCTGTTCATAAAGCGATATAACGTGAATCTATCTCCTTATAAACATGTAGGTCATTGCCGTGTATCAACAATCAACAAGTGTGTACACGCCTCTTAATCTGTATACGAACGAACCGACTAAATAAACAAAGTTACTTATTAGTGTAGTCATTTAAATGAAGTACTTATTAAATTATTGTAAGATAACGCGTAAATGTATGTTTATATATCACATGTATGCGACAACACGGCTTTTATTGAAACAATTTAGGGTAAAATATTTTAAGGTTGCGTTCAAAAAATAGTCACAAACTATCAAAGCTATATACGTGCTATGTAACGAAACGGCTGTCATAAGTTGTCGTAATACAAAAATACTAACAAACGTCAGGAATCATTGACAAACCATACCATGAACAATTTTATGGAATACTTTATTGGCAAAACATTTTTTTTTACTTATTTATAATTTGATTATTTGTTTTATAATTTTACCATATTTATAAAGACTAGAAAATTAAAGAAGTAACAAACTTGATAAAAAAGCATATACATTTATTGATTAAAATCCTGCCCTCATTGCTTAAATATATATATATATATATATATATATATATATATATATATATATATATATATATATATATATATATATATATATATATATATATATATATATATATATATATATATATATATATATATATATATATATATTTATAAAGACTAGAAAATTAAAGAAGTAACAAACTTGATAAAAAAGCATATACATTTATTGATTAAAATCCTGCCCTCATTGCTTAAATATATATATATATATATATATATATATATATATATATATATATATATATATATATATATATATATATATATATATATATATATATATATATATATATATATATATATATATATATATATATATATATATATATATATATATATATATATATATATATATATATATATATATATATATATATATATATATATATATATATATATATATATATATATATATATATATATATATATATATATATATATATATATATTTAAGCAATAAGGGCAGGATTTTAATCAATAAATGTCTACAATCTTGCTAGTACGTTAAAATATCAAAGAGAGTAAATGACGTCGCGTATTGAGAGCTACTTTGAGACCATAGTTGATTATTATGGTTGATAGTTATTAAGTGTCATGTCTCTTTAACGACGGATGTCGGGCTCAGGTTCATTTCACGGTAAATAATATGCATTATATATATATATATATATATATAGCACCATACTTTGTGATGCCTTTGTACGTTGCGTAGACAATCTTTTGTGTCAATTTTTGAGGTGATTAAAACTCAATAGGTTGATTGATAAAGGTTGAAAAATTGAAATATCTATAACTTATTTTTTAATTCATAAAATATCGATATCTCATATATAAATATAATTTTAAATGATATAGTTAATAGTACTTTATTTCGAAAAATCTATCACACCAGTATAGTAAAAAATAGTTTAGCCAAACGACAAAGAAGATATTATTTATTAAAATAATATTAAGAACATAACTTACCCAAAACAGTCATACTCCAAGAGACAAAATATGAGTTGACTCCGATCCAAACTATGCACATGATGAATGAAAGTGGGTAGAGTTTTCTGCGCGTAATCGGTGAGGGCACAGTATAACCTAGCACAAACTTTAATGGCCACGTGTAAACCCACCATATCTTGTAAATTACGGACTTCTCCATGGGGAACCTCCATACACTCTTCTTTGGCTTGTCTTTGATTTCAACTAGAAAAATATAAATATATGTGTTAAATTTCATATACAATA
Organism: Dione vanillae; assembly: GCA_037178615.1. NCBI lineage: Eukaryota > Metazoa > Arthropoda > Insecta > Lepidoptera > Nymphalidae > Dione > Dione vanillae. The sequence continues at coordinate 157,145 of JAZFAU010000012.1, forward strand.
ACAGAAACTGATTTTGAATAACTATAAAACTTGCCATATATTTACTTTTTACATATACGACTGTCGTTTAGTAAGTTTATTTAGTTAGTTAGTTGGTAAGTTAGTTAGTTTTTAGTTTAGTTAGTTCGGTTCAGTTTGTTAGTTCAGTGAAGCAATGTACCGAATTTGCTCGGAAAATGGAGAACGAAGTGTAAGCAATAGATTTTCTCCGCTCTACTTATGTCAAATATCGCATGTCAAAATATTTCTCAACTTATTTCAATTGATCATTATTAGTGCATTTATTAACTACTTCCTATATTAACAATTGTATTTATTTATGAAATTAATTTTTTGGGTTCATAGAATTCACAGCCTCTGTGTGTGAACGGAAAGAATTTGGGGCAGATTTCCAGTATAGAACAAGAAGAAAAAAGAAACTCCCTATTACAGTAAGAAGCTAAAAAATAACCTATTTAATCTGTATAGCGCTATATATTATAGGGTAATTCAAAAGTTATTAAAGTTACAACAGAATTTAGACATTATAAAAATTAGATTATATTTAAATATACATATTAAATAGATTTTTTTACTTACTTTAATTTACAGCATAAAATTTGACACTAAGTTCATAGAAAACCACATTACAAACAATACACTAGTACCATAAATGAGAACAAGACACTTATTTTAGACCATTTTATAATTGTAAACCTATATATTTTAAAGACATAGTATATTATTTATTATTACCCTTCTCCTCAACTGCCACTTTTTCATTTGGCCCGTTGCTTATTTGTGCCTCGCCGTTACTGAAACCCTTGTTGTCAAGTCCCTCTTCTATAGCTTTGGAATCTCCAGAAACTGTATCTGTATATAAAAGTATGCAATTATTGTTGCTTTGAGGGTTTAAATTTCTTGTTTAAAGCAAAATTTATTGTAAGAATAATATGTTAAACTTGTTTGTCGAAGTTTTAAATTAAAATATGTTTATAGTCATAATTTTCTCAAGTAAGTGAAATGTAATTTCTTTTTGAGAAATAAATTATCTTTAACCATAAAGTATGCTAATAAATATATATATATATATATATATATATATATATATATATATATATATATATATATATATATATATATATATATATATATATAATATATATATATATATATATATATATATATATATATATATATATATATATATATATATATATATATATATATATATATATATATATATATATATATATATATATATATATATATATATATATATATATATATATATATATATATATATATATATATATAATATATATATAATATATATATATATATATATATATATATATATATATATATATATATATATATATATATATATATATATATTATATATATATATATATATATATATATATATATATATATATATATATATATATATATATATATATATATATATATATATATATATATATATATATATATATATATATATATATATATATATAGTGCATCGACTTAATTTACTAAGACTTACATTCAGAATGACCTTTCCGGCATCCGGCGAATATTTTGTTGAACAACTTAAATATTTTCATACTGTTAAACATTATGATGAAATAACATATGTATAATATTCCCAGTACCATCGCCTCGTACCACACTACTAGACCGTCCCATACAATCGTTACAAGCACACCAACGTTTATCATATAAATTATGACATCTCTTGTAACTGGACCGCGCTCTATGGCGATTGGCTGAAACATATTTATTGTTATAGAGAATATATATATATATATATATATATATATATATATATATATATATATATATATATATATATATATATATATATATATATATATATATATATATATATATATATATATAAGGCAGGCATATATTTGTTCTCTTATCTCCGTCAAAATTTAAAACATTGCAGGTTGACTGACGGAGATAAACGCCGCGCTTTGCTTAGTAAGCCTTATTAATTACTCGACTTGACCACTTATGATAACTCTTTTAATATGATTTTCTTTGATTATGATTTTATTTATGATACGATTTGATTTTCGTAACTTTTAAACATTTAAAAAAAACAATTCAAACGGATTATTCGCGTATATGGACATTTATTGACATTTCAAACACTTTGCAGTAGTCCGTGGTCACGGGTAGTCTACCCGTACATTGCTTTATTTAAAATGATATTTTATTTTCCTTTGACGACATCGAACCCTCATCTATCGAATGTACATATGTATATATATATATATATATATATATATATATATATATATATATATATATATATATATATATATATATATATATATATATATATATATATATATATATATATATATATATATATATATATATATATATATATATATATATATATATATATATATATATATATATATATATATATATATATATATATATATATTATATATATATATATATATATATATATATATGATATGATAATATGTATATTCAATTAATAATATTTCAAGATACAACATACAAAACAAATTTCATTTATGATATGAATGATGACTTTTATCGATAACATACATAGTTTATCATTACAAATTTACGCAGGATATTATTTTTACTGTCATAATTCAACAAAGACAAGGGTATGTGAATGATGAAGAACTTTACTTTACGCCATGTTAGAAGGTCACTGGTATATTTCAAGTATCAAAATACCCTTAAGTATTTATTCCTTATTCGTATAAAATAGAATATTATTTCTCGTTCACCACCTCATTAAATCTAATCTAGTAGAAACGAAATAAAGCTTATAAGACAAAGTGCTCAATTTTATTTACATACATACATTTCCTGATATAATTAAGTACTTGTTTTTTTTTAAATTCTTTTTTTATTTTAATATATGTTTACTTACAGAAAATATTGTCATATTATTTAGATAATTATAATTTTTTAAATAGAAATAGACAGAGAGGGATATCTTATGAAGTTCACTCAAATATATATATATATATATATATATATATATATATATATATATATATATATATATATATATATATATATATATATATATATATATATATATATATATATATATATATATATATATATATATAGTGTCTTTCTTTAAACAAAAACAATTTGTTATTACAACACTTTCTTTACTTAATGGTTTAAAATCTCTTAATCCTAAAATGTATCACGCATACAATTTCCAAAATCACAGGTTCAAATCCCTCTGCGTTCAAGATTTTATATATTTTTTTAAAGAAGATTTCTTACTATCGTAGTTAAAACTTTCTTATTAACTCACCGATATCGCCGCAAGACCTCCAATCGCCGCTACGCCCAATACATTAAAAATGGCTGACCCCACGATGGTACCAATACCCATATCAGATTGAGTTAGAAACGTTGATATTACATTGACAAAGAACTCTGGACACGACGTAGCTACCGACATGAACGTAGCTGCAGCTACGTTCTGGAAAAGAAATTACATATAATACATATAACTCCTTATAAATAATATAACTATTACTACCTAATGAATACCTAACCTATCTACCTAATAAACAACTATTACTGCCTAATAAATACCTAACTTCCCTACCTAATAAACAACTATTACACCTAATAAGTACCTAATAATAATAATATCTAAGAAAACCCAATATTTCTTAATAATCCCTAATTATAATTATAAGAAAAAAATACTTATAATGCCTATCCTAATACCTCTACCGATATTCTTCTACCTATAAAATCTTTTAATTGTGACTTTTGTTATATACTTATTACCCTCAATTTATTTATTTTTTCTAACTTCACTCTTTATCCCTCATATTGGGTAGGCAGAGGCAACTGCAGGAACTATAGGAACCTAGTGTTAAGACACTCCGTTGCTTAGTCTCTGCTTTCTCCGTCCCCGCTTTCCGTCTTTTTCGAAGCATTGCGTGTTGAGTCAACGGAACTCAACGCCTTACTTATTATCCTCAATAAATAATATCTTAAGTAATTTAGAAGGATTTTAATTTTAAATTAAATTTTAGATTTTTGCATGAATCTTTTATCGCTTTAAATCTTTGTTTTTCTCTCGTTTGGATTCGCGCTATATTCCTCATATGGCAGATCGAGCAGAAGGAACCTGTCTTTAAGACATTTGGTACCCCGCTATACGTAACGTATGTAATGTAATTCCAATTTTTACCAATTATAACAAACTTTAAAAAGCCTATAATTTGTTTTACTCTCATATATTCATTATAGCAAATTTCACAGAATCATGAACATTGTACAAGTAATTATTGATTGATCTCTAAGCTTTCGCTTTGTTTTAAGATAGCTTTTAAATAAACTTTACTTGAAAAGGTTTTTTTATAAAATCGATGTAATTACTTGTGTCTAAATTATTTTACATAATTAAGTTATTATTTTTAATATAATAGAGGGAAGTTATACAAAAATGGCATCGCTTCGGTTATGTTAAGAATTTCTGTATTATAATGCTTGATTCGTACCAAATTTTAAATTGAAATATATAATACTTTTATAATTTGAAAGCAAAAAGAAAATTTTAACATAAATCATAAACCATTAATATAATAGCATTTTTAATAAAAAATATATATATTTTATGGAAAATGTTCACCAACCTGCGGTATCTTTAGATCCTCGCAAATAAGTTCTACACACGGAATGAAATAATCGTTGCATACAATCGCAAGTAGAGTGAAGGCGTATATGCCGAACATGATATATAATACAAAGGCCCCTTCCCTCAATTGATCATCTGAAAAATAAAACAAACTGTTAAAACCATCGATTTCTTACTTTACAGTACTAGAAGGTGAGTACAGTGGATATATATATATATATATATATATATATATATATATATATATATATATATATATATATATATATATATATATATATATATATATATATATATATATATATATATATATATATATATATATAAACCGTCGTATTACAGGCAGACGTTGCGCCTCTGTACCATGACGGTCCTCACTATTATCAAAAAATATAAAATTCCCTTTTTGTTTATATCAGTTGCAATTTTCATACATTCACCAAGTTAATCTAATTAAACTTCAATTTTGGTTGCAGCTGAAGCTTTTGATCAAAATTTTAAACTTAACCAGTTAACATGTATATATAGTATATAGGACTGATTTCTCATAAGCATTATTTTATACTGTAATAATAAAAATATAAGAAATTTGAAGTAAATTTCTAAATAATCATATAAAATTATAGATATATAATATAAAGTATATGGATATTAAGTATATTCCATGCAAAAAGTTCTAACTTACCATCGAAAATTCCAGCTGGAAAGCTATTAACAGAATCTCCAGTAGATCTCTCTACTTCTTGTATTATATTACCCACAACTTCCGTCTTGGTCCTCAACCAGGGCCTCCAATGCCACGTCTCCGACTCCTCAGTCAGTTTCTTCATCAGCTCTCTCGTTATAAGCACTTTATCACCATTATCGTTAAGCACTTCTATATATCCGTCATCTGTCACATCTGGAATAATAAAACTTTACTAACACTTATACTAAAGTTACTTTTCAATAGTTTTAAAAAACGATTTTGAAGTAATATTTTAACGGAATAAAGTTCACAAGAGACATGCTTCTACAATTGATTCGTTATGACTAAGAAAAGGATAAAAGCGGACGAAATCTATTAAAAAACAAATGCTTATAATATCGTACAGCAAAACGCTATACTATTGGTATCGATAGAATAATATTGTAAGTGCTATATCGATTCCCAAATAACACGACATTTATCACAGTTTATCCACTAATATCGTGTGATAACAGGATGGTGGAAAACAATTATATATATATATATATATATATATATATATATATATATATATATATATATATATATATATATATATATATATATATATATATATATATAATATATATATATATATATATATATATATATATATATATATATATATATATATATATATATATATATATATATATATATATATATATATATATATATATATATATATATATATATATATATATATATATATATATATATATATTTATATATATATATATATATATATATATATATATATATATATATATATATATATACATATATATATATATATATATATATATATATATATATATATATATATATATATATATATATATATATATATATATATATATATATATATATATATATATACATATATATATATATATATACTATATATATATATATATCTATATATATATATATATATATATATATATATATATATATATATATATATATATATATATATATATATATATATATATATATATATATATATATAATTGGATTCATCATTTAAGTATGGTATTACAAATATAATCTTCATTAATATAATATAATAATATAATATTAGTGTATACATATATAGATACTCACTAAAATCTTCTATAGCCACTGTGTACGATGTGGTCATCCATATCGTAAGAGCGACGAGAACTAATGACTTAAGCGGCATTATTTCCAAATTTTTTTCTCAATTTCAAAGAAAACCGTTACAATGATACCTGTTGATTGTTAATTGTAATTTAATTACATATGTAGATATAAAATAATATGCTCATGATAAAACTATAAATAAGTATACTCGTGGCGCAGAGGCGTAGCGTCTACCTGTAAATGCGACCGTCTGTGGGTTCGATTCCCACTCGGGGAATGATGCATTTTTCTATTTTCTATTTTCTTCGCTCTCACCGCCACTCAACACGCAATGCCTCGAAAAAGGTGAAAAGCGGGGACTGGGAGGGAAATAACGGAGTGCCTTAACACTAGGTTTCTATGGTTACTGCAGTTCTCTCTGCCTACCCTGCCATGTGCGGGACAAAACGAGAAGCTAAAAACATAAAGTATATTTTTAATGAAGTATTTTATGTATATAATCTTTATAGTGCTGTCTGTCGCATCACGTATATTTAAAAAAGCGGTAATTTTGTTTATTTTTAACATATAATTAATTAATAATAGATAAAGAGCATTTTTATCTGTCCGTACTACAGACAACGCCGAAAGTAGTTATTAAGCACTCTAGTAGTAAACTTTCTTAGTTGAATTCGACTTGTAGTGGAATAGTACGATACAAATAAAAAATATCTTTTAATTTTTAAAATGTATTAAAAATTATGTAATATATTATTCGATTAACTTAATTTAGATTTTTGAGCATTTCTTTTATTTCTACTCTGTTGCAATATATATATATATATATATATATATATATATATATATATATATATATATATATATATATATATATATATATATATATATATATATATATATATATATATATATATATATATATATATATATATATATATATATATATATATATATATATATATATATATATCTCAGACGGCCTATCTGTACTCTGGTAAGCAAAATACTTTATCCATTACAAAGCTTAACCTTTCTGCTACACCATTGTTATATGTTGAGAGATTCATATATTTATAAATGTAATAATGAATTTTTTACAGATCTCCTTTCAATGAACGCACAATAAGCTTCAGGCGAAAATATTAAAAAATGTATGCACCTATGGTATTTTATCGTTATGTTGGATGTTTTTCCTTTTTACGTTTTTCCTTTTATCGTTGTTCTATGTATATATGTATATGAAAGTAAAGGGTGAAGGGGGTGTTAGAGAAGACATAACCTAGAACTACAATATCACTTATAGTATCGTACTACTTAGAGACTTGATCTACTATGACGTCAAATAAAAAGTAATTGATAACAGATTGATAACAATATATATAGCAGCTTTGTAATATAAGAATTAGCCTAAAGAAAATCTAATGAAATGTAGAATTACAAGTTTACAATTCACAGATGCGCGGTCCGTTGAATAAAAACACAGTTTTCATCCGCCCGTAATATTAAATATTTACTACTAATTAGTAAAATTAAATTATATTTATATACTAATATCTTTTATTTATATAAAATTTAATTTGATCGACTTTCATGTAATCTATTTACTTGTTGCTGTTCAAACAGCAACCTACCTAGCCTAGCATTTTACGTAATATATATATATATATATATATATATATATATATATATATATATATATATATATATATATATATATATATATATATATATATATATATATATATATATATATATATATATATATATATATATATATATATATATATATATATATATATATATATATATATATATATAAATATATATATATATATATATATATATATATATATATATATATATATATATATATATATATATATATATATATATATATATATATATATATATATATATATATATATATATATATATATATATATATATATATATATATATATATATATATATATATATATATATATATATATATATATATATATATATATATATATATATATATATATATGTTTGTATTTTTTTATTTACTACAAATCATTTTAATATAGAAGAAGATTATGTCAAGTAAGTAAATATTAAACCTAGGAACCTAAATATTTGACGTTTCACCCGAATTCAGAAAATTTTAACCCCTTACTACCCGCTTGCTCTGGTACAGGTACTACCTACATACTACCAGTACATTGACCTCGTATCGAAATCATAGTAATTAAAATTGCTAACCAAACGTATTATATTACAACGGTTTGTATATGAAATATCTTTCTTGATAAAATTTAATTTTAAATACACACACAATTAAAAATGTATTAGTACATAATCGATGTGAGGGTTTTTCATTCATCTATTATTAAATAATTGTTTACTAGATTAAGAATAATCAGAGAACGTGCGTGGATAAGCATATACTATATATGTACTATGTTGGACGTAACGCAAAATAGAAAATATCGCATAGAAATATGTTTTAAATGGGTGTAAAATAATAATTTCGCTTTACATTGCATTGAATTAATTTTTTATATAGTAGGATTTATACCCAATAATCAATAATATTTATAATATGTAAAATTACTTTCGCCTTAAAAATCTGAATTAAAAAATAAAAATAGAAAAAAAATGATAAATAAACACGATATTACTTACAATTCGAACAATATTTTTTAAAATAAAATACACCATTATTATAAATAAAACAGTCGATTTCTCTTAAAAATAAATTAATATCGAATCACAAAATCGATTTTACATAATCCACTACCACCAATACAGCCACAGCACTAGATACTTACTAGAAAAAATACCAAGAAGTCGACACAAGAAACAAAAGCCGCCAAAAATGTTTATTTACGAAACATTTTCGATAATCGAATTTATACAGTAACAGACGCTTGGCACTGCAAAGATTTCATTCTGAACACTGTTTCAAAGATATGAGTGCTTGGCGTTTATAAACAGATAATCTTAATTGATAAGACGTTGTCAACGATTAGTAGTTACAATTACGTACAACATATCTCTCTCTATATATATATATATATATATATATATATATATATATATATATATATATATATATATATATATATATATATATATATATATATATATATATATATATATATATATATATATATATATATATATATATATATATATATATATATATATATATATATATATATTATATATATATATATATATATATATATATATATATATATATATATATATATATATATATATATATATATATATATATATATATATATATCTTGTACGTTCGCTTAGAGATCTCTAAGACTATTCTCGGAGGCTAAAAAGTAGGTTTAATTAGAAATTTTATATGTATATACTGAACAACCGTATTTAAATTTCCCTTCATAAACTATTTTCCATAATAAGTAATTCCGTAACAGTTAATATAGTCATTGATGTCTATATATATATATATATATATATATATATATATATATATATATATATAATATATATATATATATATATATATATATATATATATATATATATATATATATATATATATATATATATATATAAAGATTAAAACCTCTAACAAAAAAGACTTTTTATTAAATGTACCTACACTAAAACAATAGCTATATGTTCATAAAAATAGTTAAGAACAAAAGGATCTTTATGCTTGTTCACATGATATTTTAACTTCTTCTTCATCTTCTTAATCTGCGTATCAAGCGTGCCAGTTCACTTCTCCAATGTCACGTTGATTGGAGATTACAAATAATATAACTTCACATTACCAAATTAATTCAAATTATTAGTGCAATGATTTTCAATGGTGTATAAGAAGTTCTTGCTATTTCTCTAGTTGTAGCAAATATTCTTTTCATGTTGAACTGGAAGTAACTAAATTTTAACTATACTGGGAGCTTAATAAAGCTAGCTAATAAAGCTTAATAAACTGCGTTGACTTAAACTTTAATTTTTCTTGATTTCAAGAATAACAACAAAAATATACAATTTTTTAATGAATTTAAAATGAAAATCTTCTTTTTTTTAGGGTTCCGTACAAAAATAAAATAACGGAACCCTTATAGAAAGAATCACTCGTGTTCCTGTCCGTCCGTCTGTCACAGCTAATTTTCTCTGAATCTACTGGACCGAATCAGGTGAAATTTAGCAGGATGGTGTAATGCCCTGACCCGAACACAGATGTGTAACGTAAAAAATATTTTTTTGAAATAAGGAATATTTTTCGGGAGATAAATTAGGTAATTAAAAAAAATTTTTGCGAATCTTACTGAGTCATATATCAAATGAAAGGGCTTGTTATCAGTATCTCGAATATAGTTTTTTTAAAATAAATAATTTCGATGATATTCATGAAAAAAGCCGAAAATTGACCATTTCGCCAAACCCCCCTCCCCCCCCCCCCAATCTCCGAAACTACTGGGCAGAAAAATTTGAAAAAATTACTGAACATAGTTTATGGCTTGTAAATTACATGAAAACTAATAGGAATAGGATACTATAAGGATTTCATAAATTGAAAATAAAATGATAAATTCGATAAATAATGTTTTTAGGGAAAAAATGTTTTCAGGGGAAATATTTCACTATATTGTGTACGGAACCCTTTCCACGCGAGTTCAACTCGCACTTTTAATTTACAATTTAATCTAAAAAAATATGAATTAATTCACACAAAACATATATAATTTTATTTTAACACCTTCTTTTAATATAATGAATTACTGTCAGAATATTTTCCTACAGAATATTTTCCTGCATTTAAAGTAGCCTCACAAACATGACGTGCTCTAATGTTTACAACTACAGTATTGTTTATAATCGTGATTTTGCTGCATACTTTGAATTCATGCATACATTTAATGCTATTGATAGTTTTATAATTACCCTTATCTATAGAAAAGACAATATATTGTTTTTTTTTTAATTCAATTGTTTAATATTTTTCACCTATTTTAAATATTTTTTTGGCAATATGTACTTTCCTGACGCTAATATTATTATTAGTTTATTTAGTTGACTATGCTAATCTCAGGAACTACTTGTTAAAATAATAAATATACATTTTTTTACAATAGAACGTTTGCTGATATTGCACCTGGCGTCAGAATCACTGCGGGCACAGATAATGCCGTGTGTCATATACCGAGTGTATGTAACAGCGTGGCCTTCGTCGATATTACCTATCATAAATCTATTATAAAATATTTCACAGCTGTAAACAAAAAATATAGGAAAAATTATCATATATATATATATATATATATATATATATATATATATATATATATATATATATATATATATATATATATATATATATATATATATATATATATATATATATATATATATATATATATATATATATATATATATATATATATATATATATATTATATCTCATTTGTAAAGACTGTTTAAAATTATGCTTTCATTTTAGGAGGTAAGAACAACATGCGGTTAAACCGCAGCTAAAAGCTAATGCTTTATACAACACCACATTATGAATAAGGTTATAATAATCGGTTAAGATTATATACATACGTAGTCCTGCACCTCTATATGGTAACGAAATTGAGTTAAACTATTGTCAAATTGATTGGATTACATTATAGTATACACTATACTGGGGCTGGAGATGCTCAGTGTCTGACTATGGTGAAATGTAATGGGTTCACTTCCACTCCGGGGAAGGATCTCATCCCTCATTCTGTTATCAAGATCAAATACAGCGTTTAGTTTCATCACTTAATGCCAAATGTTTCCAAATTCGAGGCTGAACATGGAGAGCGGAGTGTCTGATTTCTGATTCTGCTTACTCTCCTAGTAATAGGATGCTGTGTAAAACTAAGAAATATCCTATAAGTAATGCAAAAAAGAATGTATAGTTCAACCAAAATTCTAGTTTTGGATACATCACCTGGTAAAACTCACGGTCCTTGACTGATAAAGGTATAAGATATCAATTTTTTTCCAATTATGTTGTTCTCTCTACCATATATTTGTAATTAAATTTTGTTGTTACAATTTTATAGACAGAAATGTCCTATTCGGCAACGGACAAAAGTTTTTCGGACTGCTGAATACCAAACGTCCAATAGAAGATGCCGTAAAAAGAACGACTAGAGCCAGTCCCGCTGCATATATATATATATATATATATATATATATATATATATATATATATATATATATATATATATATATATATATATATATATATATATATATATATATATATATATATATATATATATATATTATATATATATATATATATATATATATATATATATATATATATATATATATATATATATATATAT
>JAZFAU010000012.1:175000-245000 GCA_037178615.1 Dione vanillae
GGTTCGATTCCCACAAATAATACTAGCATTATTTTTACTGCATGACTACCTACATACGGGTATATAATGGGAGAATGGAACACATAACATTACATTCTATGTAAATTATTTACCTATCTATAATAATACAATTTGGTTCGGCTCTACTATGGTAACGGTTTTTTTTGCATGTTTCTTTTGCTTTATCCTTGGTGCCTAAAAGGAATGCAGATTCTGACACGAGTGACGGAGCTAGTAGCTGTGATGAAGCAGAAAAGATAGGATCAGCAGAAAGTTCTCCAGCGCCTTCGATAAAGTCTCGAAAGGTTGAACTTACTACAAATATCTGATGATGAGACAGGATCACATGCACAAGATATTTATGTCGATACAACCGAAGTGCCCCTTACACCTATTCTTACTCAGGTATTTCCTAATCCATCAGAAAGTAATTACGACGCTCTACCCTCTATTTCATCTTTACCATCTCTGCTTTCAAATCAACCAATGATATCCACACCTGTCAGCACACCTTTGACGCGAGCTCCGGGAGCTACAGGAAAATCCATAACAGTTTCAAGGGAAGAAATACTAGACTTTTTAGCAATAAACGTAGTCATGGGTATTGTAGTTTTGCCATCATACAAAGATTACTGGAAAGTGTCTTTTCGTTATGCAAAGGTAGCAGATGTAATGCCTTTTAAAATGATTTGAACAAATAAGACGATTTCTCCATTTTACAAATAATTCTGAAGCTGATACATCTGATAGATATTATAAACTACGTCCTGTAATTGATCGAATTCGGACACAATGTTTATCTGTGGAAGAAGAGAATGTTTTTAGTATCGACGAAATGGTTATACCGTATAAAGGGAAGAAAACAGGAAGTCGTTAAAAATTCAGTCACAATTCCCGATAAAGCCAAGATAAAAAAAAACCGGTATCTGAACGGCCAAATGATGATGTTCCGTATGACAAATATGACCACTGGCCGCAAATAACAGGATATCAGAGGTGCAAGTACTGCAAAGCTGGCCAGGCTAGTACGATGTACACAAAATGTAAGGTTCATCTTTGTTATGTTAAGAATAGAAACTGTTTTCTGGAATACCATCGTAAACAATAGATATAAAAATTGTGAAAGATTATTTTTAGATTATTTTAATAAACATTTTTACTTCCATCTAAACAGTTATTTTTATTTGAAACCATGTTACTTACAATTATGTTTCATATAATATATATAATGAATATTTTATATATTTAAGTTAAAAAAACTACCATTACATTCCAACTCTTTAAACGTAGCAATGTACAGTATAATATACATTTTTGAAAACGCGATAATCACTTAACGTGTAGAAATGTATAGAATAGTATACATCCTGTTTTTCCAAAATTTTCATATCACGATTTTTTTATTTATTTTTTTTCATGTTTCCTATAGCCCAAAGAAGCTACCCATATACATTTTTCTTGCTTTTCTTAAAAAATGTAATCATGCCACGATAAGGGTTAAAGGCAATATTGTGTGATAGAATTTAAACAAAAACTGGACTGTACACGTTGTTTTATTAAATTACGGGAAAAATTTAAGCATATATTACATAGACGTTGGCTTCAAACGATGCAAGTTGTAACTTCAAACGATGCAACTCAATGGAACTTTTTTGTTTTCTTGTTCAGGTATGAAGCTTACAAAGCTTATTACGACTCAACGCACGCGACGTGTCGAGTTGGAGAGGAATGCGAGGTCCGCTGTTGATAACTTCATGTAGACATCGCATGGATTATCCTATTGTTACATTCTTTAAAAGCACAAGTATAGTCTATACAGAAATATGTATAATGTTATAAAATATTTTAAAAAACATATATTTTATAATTACAAAAAGGTGAAGAGTTGAGGACTGTAAACGCGACGGTTTGAGGGTTCGATTTTTTGAGGGTTTGATTTTTCTATTTCCACTTTCTTCGTTCTGGCGTCTGGACAAAGCGCATCGTTGAGTTCCACAACACGCAATGCCTGGAAAAGGGTGGAAAGCTGGGGCGGAGAAAGCAGGGACTAAGCAACGGAGTGTCTTAACGCTAGGTACTTATGGTTCCGTCAGTTCACATGCAGCCCAGCAAGCAGCCCATGAACAAAAATTGAACATCGGTTGCAAAGCTTGTTAAATTAAACTTGTCTAGATATAGTAAGTAACATATTAGTTAAGGTGTCAACTTCTTACTAATCAAAATATATATATATATATATATATATATATATATATATATATATATATATATATATATATATATATATATATATATATATATATATATATATATATATATATATATATATATATATATATATATATACATATATATATATATATACATAATTATAATATATATATATAATAAATATATATATGATAAATATAATAAATATATATATATATATATATATATATATATATATATATATATATATATATATATATATATATATATATATATATATATATATATATATATATATATATACATAATTATAATTGATTTCGAAGTTATGACATACTTCAACCGTTACCCACATATTTAAAATGAGCTAAAAATACAATAGTACTTATAATATAATATTTCTTACAAACTCTACTCAGATATTTCATTCAAAACAGAATACCTCTAAAATTATTTATAGTAATACACACCAACAAGGTTTCTAATTATAGAATGAAGCATTTTCAATGAAATTTATTAATAGATTATCAATTCACATTTAGGAATAAACGTGTTTTGTATAAAAATAATTTGAATATTTATACAAATTTCTGCAACGCAAAATTCAACATATACACTCTGTTCCGCACTTTCTGCCGCGTTTTACCTTGTTACCAGAACGAGGAAATTTAATAATTTATTCCTTCGGAGTGGAAATCGAATCCACACTTGATAATTTTCGTTATATAACTATCTATACACATATCCATTTAACTTATTTCATAAAGGGTTGTTAAAGTAACCTAGTAATAACATTTTCAATCTTCACTTTTTAAACTAAATCCTATTTATTTAATAGATTAAGTTATTGAATTTTGATAACGCCTCATTTAAATCAACTCTGTAATTTCATTGTAATTCCCATAAACGAACGGATAAATGTTTTTTTATAAAATAAAACACCTTGAAATGAAATTGTTGTAATGGTATAACAATAGTCTTATCTATGATAATTATAAACTGTCTAGGGCCATTTTAGTTCCAAACAGTTAGTCACTAGTATTTAAATGCTGAAAGAAAAAATTTGCATGAAACATGAAATATGTAAATACATTCCCTCTCCTACATTCTCTTCTCGTACATACTTGTACTGTTGTTATGAGAAGAGGTCGAGAGGTTGTTATGAAGAGGTTGGTGTGAAGATGTACGAAGAGGTTAATGACAGTAGATGAGGTGAAAGAGATGTGTAGGGGTCTGGCTTCTTTGCTCGGGTTAAAGAGAAAAATATTAAGTTTCACGCTCCAAGGAGAACGATCAATCTGCTCACTAAGCTTAGTACCTCTACCATAAATAAGTAAAACGAAGCGTAAATTTAAAACAAAGAGTTACTATATTGAACCAGCTTTAATTGACGTGTCTACGTGTACGTTTCAATCTGGCAAGACAAATAATAAGACGTAATAAAGAAATATCATTACCCACACATAAAATGTTTTGTGCGTTGTGTAAATGCGTAGAGCTACTAATGCATGTACAAAGATATATCGTATGCAATTAAATTAATTATTTGGATATCACATTGTTATCAAAGGATTTATTATATGTGACTTTAAATAGATAAAGATTGGAAATTATTTTGTAGTAAACAAACATTTCTTATTTATCTTTATCCGTCATCATTAGTATCATATATATATATATATATATATATATATATATATATATATATATATATATATATATATATATATATATATATATATATATATATATATATATATATATATATATATATATATATATATATATATATATATATATATATATATATATATATAAAAAGACATAACTTCACTATATGTGACTATACTATGTGAATTTCAAATACAGAAAAATATTTTAAATATATTTTGAATTTTGGCATAACAAAGGAATGAACTGAGTATTAATTAATTTATTTCCAATAAGGTATTATTAAATGAATTTGGAAATATGCATGGAATAAAAAATGCGTTTGTGAGAGCTTCGCTTTTCTTTGACATGGAGCAGACAAAGGGGCGTTTTTACTGTGCTATTCCATTATTTTATATGACGTGTGAAAATAAATGTACAAAATTCATATCTTAATTAAATATATGACTATCTGTACTTAACGTATATGCAGAAATAAAGACTCTTTTCGCAGTCGAAATAACCCTGTTATTGCATTTATCCCATTTTAAAATATTATAATTAATATTTTTCAACGAAATGTAAAATATATTTTCGTTTCAAGACTATATTAAAAGTAAATTCTAAATTAAAAGGAATCATTTATTGAATTGGTATTGTACTTGGAAGTCGCTATAAAGTTCTTTCAATAAGTATTGAAATAAATACGAACCTTACTCTGATGGTAATAAATGTTTAAAAAATCTATATATATATATATATATATATATATATATATATATATATATATATATATATATTATATATATATATATATATATATATATATATATATATATATATATATATATATATATATATATATATATATATATATATATATATATATATATATATATATATATATATATATATATATATATATATATATATATATATATATATATAGATTTTTTAAACAAGACCGAGAAGAATTCTCCTGTACTGCAATTTAGAAGTGGAAAATAAACAAATTGCTACTCTTTACTTCTTTCAGTAAACCCCTCGTGCTTTTTTACAAATTATAATTTATTTAGGATGTAAAATTCTCGCTTGTACTAGCCATTTCGTACACGGATCCCGTACGGAATTTGTAACTAAACTGAAACCGGATATGAGTATATCTTCTCTTTCTCTGCTTGTTTTTTCTTAGATTGTAATGAATTCAAAGGTAATATTTGAATCCATAACACTTATATAAATTAAACACTATAAAAATACTAAGCAACACGTTATTTTACGGATTTCACATAATTAACGGACTCGTAGATGAGTGGCTAACGCGTTGCCATAGCAACGTGTATATCTTGTCATACGTAAGTGGAAACTGTAATTGATTGGATGTACTTTATGAGCGATTTTTTTGTAGTTTCACTCTTTATCCTGCACATAGCAGGATAGGCAGAGGGAACTATAACATCTGTGGTAACCTAGTGCAAAGACAACGTTCCTCGTTTTCCGCATTTTTTTAGGCATTGTATGTTGAGTGGCGGAACTCAACGCCGCGCTTTGTCTAGTTACCAGAGCGAAGAAAGTGTAAACGATAAAATCCATCTTCCTCGAGTGGGAATCGATTCCACAAACCGTCGCGTCTATGAGCATACGCTACGACTCTGCGCTACAAAGATCCTCAAAAATCAATATTATTGAAAACTATATATGTTATGTTATGCAAAATTTAATACTCCTCCGACCTTTTCTGAATAAGGACTTTAAAGTGCTTGCGTCACGTATTAATATATAGAGATGAACATTATTAGAAAATTACATTTGATCTTAGCATTTCAACGAAGCTGTCTGGAGCATGTTGAAATCGACACGTCAAACTGTCTACTATACGTATCATATGCCTCTGCTGAATGATCCATTGCATATATATATATATATATATATATATATATATATATATATATATATATATATATATATATATATATATATATATATATATATATATATATATATATATATATATATATATATATATATATGTATATATATATATATATATATATATATATATATATATATATATATATATATATATATATATATATATATATATATATATATATATATATATATATATATATATATATATATAATTTTATCATCACCTGTTTACATATCTTCATAAATAAAGAATGTGTGAATCATCCTTATTAATTACATTTCATAGAATCAAAGTGCGTAAGCATTTAAAAAAAAATATTTAAAAAATTCAAGAACATACACCAAGACTACCCGCCCAATATATGTAAGTCTGTGAAAAAGAGTTCTTAAAGCGGCATAACAGTCACATAAATAAATGAAATAATTCGTTCCCCCACAGTGGATGTTAAACCTACAAACCCTCGCGTTTACATGCAGACTGAGCATCTGCGCCACAATTGTCTATTGAAGACAGTTATGGCGCATATTTTCAATTTTTATACTATACAAATAACAAAAGCTTTGTTTGGAACTGTCATCAACATATGGGCAGGTAGACACATTTATATAAGATGGGCCTCTTTATACTCTCCTGTCTACTCTCTAATTTGGTGGCACATTAAAAAAATCCACCCAGAGCACCTATGCTCTAAAATAAATAATATACAAATTCATAAGTAAAGTCTACATAGGGTATATATATATATACCATGTAAATTCAACGTGTAAAATTGAACATATGCTTTACTTCTACCTCCCGCTTTTCTAATTGGATGTTTGTCAGTTCAATATACTAAACTACTTCATAAATCCGTGTATACAACAACTTCATTGCTAGAAAATCCGATCATATAAACGTTTGGATTTAGAGAGCTTGCTCTCTCGCACAAAGCTCTTTGACATCCACTCGGAGCAATTAGTTATTATATGATAAAGTTCCAAAATAATTTATCAAAACATAGGCGGAATCGGTAAACATTTTCACACTAGATTCTCCCATTCTTTTATAAATATGTTTAAACATTTATATATGTATAAAATTTTAACGTAATAGACTTTCTGCCATAGCAAGGGCAAGTAGGACGCTGATTATGAGTTCATTTCCCATTCAGTGCAAGGGTTTTCTTCCAACACATCTCTTTAGTGAGAAAATTAATTTCTCTATATATTAATTTTTTTTTTAGCTTCACGCTTTATCCCGCACATGACAGGGTAGGCAGAGGGAACTGCAGGGACCGTGGGAACCTAGTGTTAAGACACTCCGTTGCTTTGTCTCTGCTTTCTCTATATAATATTATTAATGTGATTTATAAATTAATTATTTAAGTACCGCAGCTGAAAAATAAATACAACAACTTCATTTATTTCTTGAATATCACTAACAACGAAGTGAGCAGAAGTTGACGATCGAAGCGAGCGGAAGTTGACGATCGAAGCGAGCGGAAGTTGGTGAGCGAAGCGACCGTAGGTTGAGGAGAACTGTATAATATATTTAGCTTACATACAATTATGTTTGAACATGTAATAAAATTACTAAAGCAGTCAACACGAAAATTTTTGTTCTGAGGTAAAAGATATTACTTCATAGCAGCCTAGCGTTCTCAAGGAAAACTATATTTTAAAGTGAATTTTACCTTAAGCTTTGCGTGTAACTAATTGAATAATGAAACATAAAGGAGTAGAATTTTGTTACCAGTTGATTCACTTTGTAAATTTTTTTGTGGTTTTTTTGAGGTTTTTTTGATAATAAAACAAAAGTTTTTCTTACTTATAATACAAATATTTATTTATTTTTAGTAGCAATAATAATTCAAAACTATACACTTTAATTTACATTTTCGAAAAATAGTTTACATTTTACTTTAACATGCAATACTTGGGCATATTTAGAAATGACTTTCAATATGTAATATAGCTGCTAAGTATATCGATGCAATACATAATATTAAGAATTTACAACCTTGTTATGGGTTGTTATTCCTAAATTACCAGTTTTCGATTTACAAGTTTTCATTCACACTGTATATACACATATGTATATATATATATATATATATATATATATATATATATATATATATATATATATATATATATATATATATATATATATATATATATATATATATATATATATATATATATATATATATATATATATATATATATATATATATATATATATATATATATATATATATATATATATATATATATATCCTTAAGTGAACATTGAACACACAACACTGTACATATAAGATATTTCTAGCAATAATTGAAAATTAAAAACTAATATCGTATCTTAACATGTAGATCGCTTTTACTTCTCCTCGTTGGTTTCACCCATTTCTCATTTTTGTGCTCTTCGACGTTTATTATAAATCCTTTAGGTTCCTTGATGCGATCTTGTTTAAAGAATCTCGATATAGAATCGTAAACTACTCTTAAAGTGAAGAATACACAGAAATCAAAACCGGATATCAGTGTGAAGCCTAACATAAGACTTAGCAGTCCACCGAAGGCAGCTGAAAATAAAAACACTTTTAAAATCAAATTACAATACTTATATAGATATTTTTGGTACAGTGGTACATTGTAACAATAAAAATATAATTTTAAAATATTTTAATACGTGTGTGAGCTTTGTCTTACCAAAATATGTACGAGTAAAGTTAACTTTTGACACATGATTTCGTTAAATCAGATGGAAAACTTACAAATAAGAATCAAAAATATATAAAAATTAATTCAAGAAGTAATATTTTTATATAATAATTTAAGATTTGGAAAAATATAATTTTAAAATATTAATAATGCAACAGTCCATTATGTCATTAATAATATGAAAATTTTCTGAACCAAAGTGTTCTGGAAATGTAGCAGCAATAATCCGGAATAATACTCGTATGTAACATTTTTCGGAGAACCGATATACGCTTCATCCCTCTTTAAAAGCACGTTAATAATAAATAAAATATTTACTTTATGAAATACTTCATAATAATAAACGTTTATATCTCAATGCAGATTTTTAAAAATGAAGCCGTAATATGTCTTAGGTTTTCACCTAGACTTTTCAGTCTTTATGATAAACGAGATTGATGACGTGTCCGCTGACATAGTTCCATAAGCTGACTCAATGTTACACAACGTCCAATGGTAAGAGCAGCAGCTTTTCCTACGTGATAAAATAAGAATAGAATTGAGGACATTCGTAGAAGAATAAAAAAGGAAATGACATTGTTATAGTAGCAGCCTTCGGGACACAAAAGGAGAAGGATCGATGGAAAGGAGTAATAGTTCCTACCCTACCGGAAGCAGGATCGACAATCTGGTCAACGTTGCCGGAAGCTGCTAGATGCAACAAGTACAAGTACAAGTACAGTATATATATATATATATATATATATATATATATATATATATATATATATATATATATATATATATATATATATATATATATATATATATATATATATATATATATATATATATATATATATATATATATATATATATATATATATATATATATATATATATATATATATATATATATATATATATATATATATATATATATATATATATATATATATATATATATATATATTCCATATTGGTGTATAAATTAGATTTTCTATATATATATATATATATATATATATATATATATATATATATATATATATATATATATATATATATATATATATATATATATATATATAGAAAATCTAATTTATAAACCAATCTGGAATCTGCCGTAATAAGAAATACAAAGACTTTTTAATTACTATAAAGTTCTATCATTTTAATATAAAGAACTGTGCACATGTGAGATTGTTTTATTTAAATAGTTAAAACAAATGAGGCGCCATTCTTCTGTGCCGCTATTTAAGCAGGTTCAGACAGGAATGTTACATTTGTAAACACTTTTGAAGGACATTATTTTTCTGTGTAGCTAATTTCGAGTATAATATTATTTGAAGATAAATTTTAAAGATGGATGATCGAAATATTGGATGAAATATAATTATATATAAATTATTATATATAATATAATTATATATAATAATATATAATAACTTCAAACTTTCATATAATAAAAAATATTTTTAGTAAAAACTTGAACTATAAATGTAGAACTATCTTTAAAAGCAGTAACCCAGCCCCGTTAACCGTTATACGTCATGCGTTATTGTAAAATACTTATTTTATCTTTTGAGGGAAAATTAACTACTGTGGCATCAGTTATCGGACATAACTTTATTAAACTTAGCATTTCCCAGAATGATGCAATATTGTTTTAGATTCGTATTAAATATTGATTTACCCTTGTTATATTATCAAGTATATTATGACTGGACTATGGAGTATGCTTGTGGCTTGATATTACAACATGAGAATAACGGAAAATTCAACCTAATTCCAAACCCATCAAAGCAATATTCATCAAATTTTCTTATCTACCAGTGTAGTGACTGGATAGATGAAGTTTCAATAGAACTAGTTAATTTAAAAAAAACAAATAACTAATATATTTTTTATATATTCACGCTTTATTACGCACGTGGCTCTGGGTAGGCAGAGGGAAATGTAGGAACCATAGGGACCTAGGGTTAAGACACTCCCTTGCTTAGTCCCCTGCCATCTGCCTGCTTTCCTTCCTGTCCCGCCTTTTTTGAAGCATTGTGTGTTGAGTGGCGGAACTCAACGCCGCGCTTTGCCTAGTTTCCAGAGCGAAGAAATTGGAAAACGAAAAAGCCATCTTCCTCGAGGGAATCGAACTCACAAACTGTCGCATTTACAGGTAGACGCTACGCCTCTGCACCACGATGGTCCTCAATAACTAATGTATAATCTTATTTATTTGTGTTTTTTATAGTTCACTACTTGTACTTATTTTTTCTCTTTTTGATTAACCGTTTTTTTTATCCTTTTTTTAATAAATCAGCTAGTTCCCGAGATATTTAAGATTTTGTGCATATTTTGCTCGTTTCTGTGACGTTACACAGAAGTGTACAGTTTTAGATAGGTTTTTGAGAGATATTCGATTGCAAACAAATAAACCTTTTATTTGTTGTAATATAAATGTAGGCATTATTTAAGTGGTTGATAATTGTGTTATATTAATATTGACATTACAATAGTATTATTATTTTATCAGATTATCGCAAAAAGATTAGCGATTTGTTTAGAAGCCAAAGCAAAGCAAGAAGCTAAGCTTGACTTATTGCGAGTTCAAATTTAAAATTATGATTTTTGGTAATATTTTTGACATTTCTTTTTTTTTCTTTTTTCAAAATGATAAAATCTTCTGAGATTTTACATTGACACATGCATTTGTAACAATTTTTATTAACGTCGTTATCAATAATTATCTTTAAGTAATTATCGATTAAAAAACATTTTCAATGGAAAACCAAACTAAAGGCCAATTTTCAATATAAGATAGTTAACTGATGTTTAAGGCTGTCTACCAGATAAAGGCTGATAGTTTATACAAGTCATTATCTGCCAGATAGCTCTATCTGAGACCTGTGAAACCAGAATTAGTTCTTTATCTGCTAAACTAGGAACATATTTCCTATCTGGGACTTCAATCAATAATAATTCCTTTTTTCAACTACATTTCACATTTCATATTAAATCTTCCTGACTCTAAATAGGCGTAATAATAGTAGAACGAATCGATCAAGCCATATACGAAATATCAGGAATGTTTATGAGCAGCCTTTCTAATTATAGGTATTTTTAATATATTTTCTTATTTCTAGTAAAATAGTAAGCCATTACGTTTGCTAGCCAAATGAGTATAAGCTTTGTGGATCCGAAAATAAGGCCTAAAATCATTTGTAATATTTGTAGCGTATAGTAAAAAATAAACTAAAAGTGATTTAAATGTTCTTCACTGGTGGGGTTCAAATACATTATTTAAGTATACTTTATTTTCACAGAACTACTAAGTGGGGACGGAGAAAGCAAGAAGCAACGGAGTGTCTTAACGCTAGGTTCGTGTGGTTCCTGCAGTTCCCTCTGCCTACCCAGCCGTGTGCGGGATAAAGCGTGAAGCTAAAAAAAAAAACAAAAACAAAAAAGAAAAACTATTTATTACGTGACATTCACGTTGCTATAGCAACGTATATGTTACGTCGTAGAGCTTTATTTATTGATTTAATGTACTTTATATGCATAAATCTTGAAAAATATAATAATGATCTGCACTTCTACACATATACTAAAAGTGTGGTAAATATCACACTCTATTATGTATGTATTAAGGGCTCAGTGTGCGAGTTCAACTCGAACTTTCAACTCGATTGAACTACCAATATTTGATTTACTAAAATTGTAGATGTTCTATGATATGTTAAAAAATATTGAAACTTAACAAAAATGTAACCACTTAATTTTTAATACAGATAAAAAAGCTTTATTTCACGAATAGAGTATAAATATAATTAATTCTTCAGAAAAAACTTTTATTGTATGGTGATTATTGACAAAGATAATAAAAATTAAAAAAACACATTACATTATATTATATAAACTTTACTTTGAAATTGAAAACTTTACGCGTATAGCGTAGAGAATGTGCTAACGTAAAATGGACCAAAGGTTCTATATCTATATATATTTATAGATCGCTTATGCCTCTTTGTATATTAAAAAACATATTTTTGTATACAAGTAGATATAATAGATATAATATATATAGAAATAATAAAAAATATATATGTTTCAGTATACATACTTTCTATTATCATAGTTTATTTGTTAACAAAATTAAAAAAACAGGAAACGTTTAAAGATTATTAAAGATTAATTCAATTCTTTCGTCCATCAAAACAAAACAAATGTCAAAAATTTGATAGAGCAACCTTTAAACAAATATCCGCTGTTTCGGTTACATTAATCATATCTATTAATAAATAGTTTAAAGATTACGTCCGAACTAAGTTATCGTCACAATTCTACAAATTTCTTATCATATCTAAGCAAATCAAAGTGGATTTTAGATAAAAATCATTGAAGAATCTGAAAGGCCGCTGCCGTCATACTTGTTTTTATCTTATGGGAAATTACGCACGCAATAAATCATGTAAAAATAGAATATATATATATATATATATATATATATATATATATATATATATATATATATATATATATATATATATATATATATATATATATATATATATATATATATATATATATATATATATATATATATATATATATATATATATATATATATATATATATATATATATATATATATATATATATATATATATATATATATATATATATATATATAAATATAAAATATGACGACATCGTGAGTACGACTATCTGATACGACGACGGTTGGGGGCTAAATATCCCTCTAGTGACAATTCAAGACGTGACATTTAGGGACTAAACACGTTATATGTCAAAATTAGACGGATAGTGAGGAATGAAGTGTTTTAACGCTAAGCTTAAAATAAAATATTTTATATATTATTTTATATTTACTTCATTTTATATAAATTTAAAGGAGTAAATCTTGTAAAGATTTTGAAACACTTGTAATGTCGTACCTATAACTGATGTTAGAGTATTATTACAAGACCAATATATATCTTTCAATGGGCATATTCATTAAATAGGGAACTCAAACAGATTTAAATGTGGTAGATGTACGATGTATCTATTTCCAGAAGTGACTGTGTTATAATCGTATTAGTATGGAGGGTAGCCTACAGTACAGTAAAATAACATGAAGATCATTTTATTGAAAATATCAAGGTACGTTGAGCTTATTTCAGTAATATTTGCTGATATATATGCGAACATTTTCAGGAAATTCACTAATGAGAGCTAGGTATGGTTGTAAGTAGCTTGTGTAGCATTTTAGCTTTGCTTGTTCTGTTAGATTCCCTAATACTACTAATTAGATATAATGACTCATGAATGCGATGCTGCAGAGAAATTAAGCTTCTTAGTCAAAGCAAACGTTTGAGCTTTGTATATTTCAATATAGGATATATGCATATATATATATATATATATATATATATATATATATATATATATATATATATATATATATATATATATATATATATATATATATATATATATATATATATATATATATATATATATATATATATATATATATATATATATATATATATATATATATATATATATATATATATATATATATATATATATATATATATATATATATATATATATATATATATATATATACATACAACCATTAATTTTTTTTGTACTAGGTAGCTGAAAAAGGTCATAGGCTCGTTTTTGTCTATATTTCAAGTACCACCGCTAAATATTTTTTCATGTCTTTCTTCAGGTGCAAGTAATTGAGAAGCACCTACGTTTGCGCTAAGTGGGCTGATATCTTATTCCACACAAGGTGCTAAAAGTGAAATAATCGGTTCTCCGGTTTCTATTTCGAGACATTGCTCGTTGAGTTGCGTAACTTAACGCCGCGCTTTATCTTGTTACCAGAGAGAAGGAACTGCAAATTAGTCACTATTGAAATGAAAAAGAGACTTCTCAGTTCTCCATAAAAATACATTCACTGCACCAAAAATATTAAACACATTTATCTAGTAAATGCATTTGGCTGAGGCGTCTATTAGGTTTTCGATGGAATCGTATTAGTCTATACCTAAATTGAAACCGCTAATATGTGGAAAAAGCCTTTTTAGGGTTCCGCATCGAAAAGAGAAGAAACGGAACCCTTATTCAAGACCATTTTTTCCAAATCACATGAACACTGAATTTTTTAATGAAGTACCTAGTTCGAAAACTTCTTTAAGTTATGAAAAACTGTAAATTCTAAGACCATCAAATTTTTGCAATTTATTTCATACAAAATGAACGTATACGCCCTTCTTAAATTTCTTGATTGTTATCACTCGTATTTTATTAATACAGAACTAAGAAAGACGAAAAATGAGAACTTACACTATAAAGGAAAAATTCTAAAATATCAGTAATTTATAAGTTTTACACGAAAATAAGACATTAGAAAACTTATATTTGCATGTATGTTTGTATTTATTTGTGTTGTTTTACTCAATGAAGTACATATAATCATGAAATAGAAAACCCTATCAGCACGAGTACCAGTCACACTTGGCCAATATTTTTTTTAATTTTAAGCCTAAAAGCCTTTGTTAGAGTTAATGTACCCCCGTGAAAGCTAAAAATCCATGGCATAGAAATATACAAATCGAATGGCTTACTCTATCATGGTTTAGCTGTGATATGGCTTAATTTTAACACGATATACAACTTAAAATTAATTTTTTATTTCTGAAAAAATTACAAAAACTTGAAAGTAGCTAGCGGTCCCTGTAAATGCACTCCAAGTAATGTGTTTGAGTGATGTCATTGATCAAAGCTATATGTTTATATTATATATCGAAATTGTTTCAATTTATTTATGTAGTTATTAATAATATATGATTAGTAATAAAGGCAAAAAAATTATACCCTTTGAAGGGAAACAAGAGAATTCTTTAATAATTAAGTATATATTAATTCAATTTATAAATATGGATAGTAAAAGATTAATTGCCTCTTTATATTTCATGTAAGTATTAACAAATTCCATGGATCATGGATCTAAACTGAATCTCTTTTAAACATGCATTCTATGGTGTGATGTTATCACCTTTTTACTATACCTTCTCCATTATGCGTTCTCCATTCAATATGACATTGGAAGTGATTTGTACTTATATATTACAACTTCATAGGTACGTTAAAAATTTTAAAACATTTTTAAAATTTCACTTACCTTTTTTCATGAAAAAAGTATTATGAATTACAAGTACTAAGCAACGGACTGTCTTAGTGTTAAGACAGTCCGTTGCTTAGTTCCCACAGTCCCTGCAGTTCCCTCTGCCTACCCTGCGGGATAAAGCGTGAAGCTAAAAAAAAAGTTATTAAACTAATGTATGTAAAAAGCTTACCCAATATATTCTGCCAGTTAAAATATGCATCTCGTCTGTACCTGGTCGCTACCAAGTCGTTGAAAAAAACGTTTATCACAGAACGATTCTCAAGATTTATTGCGTCACTGTAAATTAAAGTATTAGTGAGTGCAATTTGTTTAAATTGATTTAATTCGTAGTAGTAGAGTTCTATCGAAATACTTGAAATTAAAAAAAAACTTATAAATAAAAAATTCTGAATAGAATCATAAATAAGTACAAGTTACGAATTAACTTTTTTATGATTATTTAAGCAATTTTCTTGCTGTTCGTTATTTAAGGCTCTGTAGCTCAAATTAAACATATGGACTATAATAATGAAATTGGTCGAAGATACATTTGAACTTGTCAGGATTTTAAATTGACATTTTTTTAGCTTCACGCTTTATCCCGCATATTACAGGGAAGGCAGAGGGAACTGCAGGAACTCTATGAACCTAGTATCAAGACACTCCGTTGCTTAGTTCCTGCCTTTTCCGTCCCCACATTCCGCCTTTTTCGAGGCATTGCGTGTTGAGTGGCGGAACTCAACGCCGCGCTTTGCCTAGTTTCCAGAGCGAATAAAATGGAAATAGAAAAATAAATCCATCTTCCCCGAGCGGGAATCAAACCCAAAAACCGTCGCGTTTACAGGTAGACGCTTACGCCTCTGCGCCACGACGCAGGTTTTTCTAATTATTATTTTCTTATTTAGTTAAAACCCGAACAATAAAAAAGGATCAAGATTGAAGATTAAATAGACGTCTTTTGGTAGAGATTGTAAAGTTCCAACATAGTTTACAAATATTAACAATAAAGTCTAGAATAGAGTCGCGTCTGCCTGTAAACGCGACAGTTTGCGGGTTCGATTCCCACTCGTAAATACGACTTTCTTTGCTCTGGCAGTTAGGGAAAGCGCGGGATTGAGCTCAGCCATTCTATTGCCATGCCTCGAAAAGGCGAAAAGCAGGGAACGGAGTGTCTTAACATTAGGTTCCCATGGTTCCTCCGGCTCCCTCTGCCTACCCTGCTATGTTCGGGATTAAGCGTGGAGCTAAAAAATAATAGTCTAGAATAAGTACTCATATTAAATTAACGAAAGCTATGTTCAAAGTAACAAAGCCCTTTGTGTAACTGAGTGTTTATAAAAAAAAAACAATTTAATACGCAATTACCTCATCGTAAGAGCTTAAGCTTGCTTTATCCAATTCAAAAAGCACTAGTACAATATACGAGTGCAATATTACAAGAAATTTATTCACGATGATTTTACGAAGAAATATCCTAGAGTTGGAATGTAGTAATAAAGTTAAGTGAAGGAGAAAAAGGTGAATATCTAGCTTATTATATTACACGGAAAGAGGAAGCGGTAACTGTAGATGACGGCTGTCGGCGAAAAATAAGGAGAAATTTTAACTATACGACACTAAGCTTAGCTTTTTTATATCCATTTATTTTATAAAATAAAATGTGTTTATTGATTTTTTATGAACACGTTTTAATATTAAAGTATAGAGACAGGGTTAATGTAAATACGAGGGCTGCAATTGGTTTGCTTTAACGCCCTAATGCTGTTAAGAGATAAAGGCGTTTCAGCGTTGAGTTACGGCGCTCTACATATAACATCTCTCATTAAAGCGATAATTTAAATGAAATTTATATTGAAAAAAAAAAATAACGGAAAGAGAATGTTATCACTTTGTCGTATCACTGTATTTCTACAACGATACCACTATACTAAAAGCCACCAACCAAATAGAAGAATAAGTTATATAAACTGATCTGTTGCTTAAAATCATATAGAAGTCTTTATAGCTCGATCATTATACGTTCTTAGGTAAATTAAATATAAATTTATATTATTTATAGTTTCGAAACATTTTTGTATAAAATATCTTGTATTCTTATATTTAAGAAATTTAGTTAAGATAATACTTGTTTCAATTTACTACTACACTAGTCAAATAGTGCAGTTATAATTTTCAAAACTCACATTATAAATGAACGTTATAAACTAAAAATAAAATATTACATTAATTTACTTTAATTGTATCTAAATTAGTTTAAACTAGATTCGAATAAATTGGACTGTTTATTGATTGATTATATTCAATTGGAATATTTTTTAAGGGAATGATGGAATGAGAAGATCCTGATGATACGATGATGATAATGAAAAAGGGTGTTTTTTTAGTTTCACGCTTAATCCCTCACATAACAAGTAGAGAAAGTCTAGCGTGAAACATTCCGTTTCCCGCATTTCCGCCTTTCTAATGAGGCACTATGTATTGAGTGACGGAACTTAACGCAGCTCTTTGCCTAGTAACTAGATCGAGAAAAATTATAAATGGAACCCATAGACCATTATGTTTACAGGCAAGTGTCATTCACCACTACGATCTTTTATGTTAAATAATTTATTTTTTTTTAGCTTCACGCTTTATCCCGCACATGGCAGGGTAGGCAGAGGGAACTGCAGGAACCATAAGAACCTAGTGTTAAGACACTCCGTTACTTAGTCCCTGCTTACTCCGTCCCCACTTTCCGCCGTTTTCAAGGCATTGCGTGCTGAGTGGCGGAACTCAACGCCGCGCTTTGCCTTAGATGCCAGAGCGAAGAAAATGGAAATAGAAAAATCCATCTTCTCCGACTGGGGATCGAACCCAGTAACCGTCGCGTTACAGGCAGACGTTGCGCCTCTGCGCCACGACGGTCCCCACTTTACGGTCGGTCCCCACTCGGACGGTCCCCACTTTATTAAATTATTTTAAAATTATATTTTCATATAAATAAATAATTTATTTATTTTACTTACAAAAAGGATGTCCCGCTGATTGGCACGCCAGAAGCTAATTTCCCCATGGCGACCTCTAAGGGATAATCGAAGTGTTCACACTCCGGCATACATCGTATCAAATTGACGTTAACATGTGCGTGTGCACTGCCGTTCTTTTCCCGCTCTGTTATTATATTGGGACCTAAGAAATATTTTAAGTTAAAAGTTAGTTCTATATGTGCGGGATAACGCGTGAAACTTGTTTATAAAATACTAGAAACTTTTATAGATAGTTTTTTATTGTAGGTTGAGAAAGTTATATTTTTATTATATTTATATGTAAAAAATTTAGATTTATTTGATTTCTGTAAAATTTTAATTTTGAATGTATCCATTCTTATGGATATTATTATGGATGCGATACTTCTCTCTGATATATGTGTATATATATATATATATATATATATATATATATATATATATATATATATATATATATATATATATATATATATATATATATATATATATATATATATATATCTATATATATATATATATATATATATATATATATATATATATATATATATATATATATATATATATATATATAATATATATATATATATATATATATATATATATATATATATATATATATATATATATATATATATATATATATATATATATATATATATATATATATGTATATATATATATATATATATATATATATATATATATATATATATATATATATATATATATATATATATATATATATATATACACTTTAATTTATCACTTTAATAAAAAAATGGTGGGGTAGAGTTTTGTCCTTTGATATTAAAAATGTAGAACGGTGTGTCTTTCCATCGGGTTTTCGGGCAAAAGGGATAAAATTAAAAAAATAATAAACAGAATCTTAATATTTTTATATTTTTCTTTATAAATATCCCTCATATTTCAAAGATTACAGTTAGAATTTAAAAAAATTAAAATGGACTAATTATTGCATATAAAATGGTACTGTTAATTTGCACAACTGTACAAGAGATACAGGTAAATGTACCAAAGACGTGAAGATAAAATACTTCGACGAAAGTATGAAAATTTAAAATAAAAAGACAACCTTTACGTGTACTTACTTACAATCTTTTCCAAACATTCAATATCGTGAAAATTACATATTCTATGGTTATCTGAAATTTAAAATATTATCAAAAATCAAAAGTTATTATATCTTATATAAGATTTAAAATAGAAAAATTGTTCGTTTCGAGTTTCATTCTTGTTTTTAAGTTTAATATTTCTTAAAAAAATGGTTGCCTGTTAAGTGGGTTTTACGGGCGAAAATTTTACGTGACAACGTCTTTTTCTCGGTAGAATATTTATTGATATGATTAATAATTATAATATAAATTACACAAATTTTAACTATAGGAAATATATTTTGTTTACTAAAACATTGTACATGTGTCAAGTGATACGCGCGGCGGACCGATCATAGTTCGGTGACAGTTGACACATCGTTACGTTACCATTTTCATATTTGACTCCGAGCCGCACAACCTAATTTAAGACGTTGTCACGTCAAAAGATTTGATGGTAAAAAAATAAAGAATTATTTCCTGAACGTGAATAATTACGATTCCTTAGAAGCAATCCTTGGGTAGTAATATTTTTAAAAGTATTAAAAACTAGATGTTAAGCATATAAGAAGAAAACATATAAAAATGTAAACTTAGCGGGAATTGAACCCACTTCTTGTAAGCCGTCAAAATAAAAAAATCATAAAAATATAAAACAAATGTAAAAGAATTTTAATTTATCGATGGTTTTCATTATACAAAACTGACCTGATCGTGGAAAGTAGAAGGGTATACAGTTACATTCGTTTATCAAAATCTGTGTCTTCTTTAGAGCCATGCAATTGTGAAAAGAGTATTGATGGAAATTTGATATTTTTACCTGAAACACGATATTTATGATACTATAATTGTAAATATACAAAAATTATGAAATATACTATAATTATAATATATTAGAATGTGTGTGTAAACTAAATTATTGATAGAGTAAGGTAATCTGATAGTTTAGAGTCAAGACACTAGAACCTAGCGACTACGTCTCCATTGGGGAGAGTCAACGACGTACTAAATGCATTAAATATTGCACTTAAAATATTATTTATTACTAGATGTGCCCAAACTTTGTCAATAGGGGAGTGCAAATTTAAAGCACTAATTTAGGCACTTTACCAAAACAGGTATTTTATAATAATTCAAATTGATATAACTGTTACATTTACGACAATATTCAAATAACAAGAATATTTCTAAGAGATTTCTTACACTTACAAATGCCCCCAATAAAAGTTTTTTACTATAATTTACGTTAACAGACAGCAACCAGTTATGTATTTACTATAGATAATATAAAAAACACAATACATATAAAAAAATAAGTAGTGAACAAGAACTTAAGCTCTAAAAAGAAATATTCTTCAACACATTGCACTTGAGAAATATTATATAAAGAGATTGCAAGTTCAATATAAATGCGAAGAAAGCTTTATTGTAAGAAAATCTTCTTTTCCACTGTATATGTGAACATATTGTTAGATATCGCGCGTCTTTGAAGTTCAGCGATAGATTTTCCTAAAACTACGAGTATATGTTGGTGGCATAGAGTTTATGGAAAAATGAATTTACGTCACAACCGTAAATCTTAAATCTAGGTATTAAAATTATCAAGATATATATATATATATATATATATATATATATATATATATATATATATATATATATATATATATATATATATATATATATATATATATATATATATATATATATATATATATATATATATATATATATATATATATATATATATATATATATATATATATATATATATATATATATATATATATATATATATATATATATATATATATATATATATATATATATATATATATATGTTTATCGTTTCATTGATCTGTAGCTTCAGATAAAGTAATATTAAAATAACATTATATTCTGGTCTGGTGAAATTGGGTGCACAATCGGTGGGTTTAGTCTGTCTGTTAAAAACTTTTTTCTCAGGAAGGTGGTGTAGGTATCAATGTAAATAATATTCCCTACTTAGGTGTACACTCAATTCCTAAGAGAGGAAAAATCTAATTCTTAAGCCATTGTCAAATATATGTATATTTTGACGTGGGCAAGGTTATCAAAATCTATAGAATACTTCCTGATAAGCTAGATTCAAAAATGACAAAAAAATAATAGTAAAAAAATTTATACTCCTGTCAAAGGAATAATCATACCAAGACGGCATTTATACTTCGTTTCATAGAAAACGAATTCATACATCTGCGATTTAAGTTTGTCAACTTTTCTAAGTTTTCATGCTCATATAACTTGTGAAATAGTTTAAAAAGACAAAATGAAGCCTCTAGTGTTATTGTAAAATAAGGTCTAAATTTCTTACATAATTCGGTATATATATGTAGGTTATACATATGTGCTACCATAGTGACGATAAATTAACATATATAACTATGATACTTAAATTTGGATTTTAAATAATATATCATATATTATGTTAATAAAAATATATATAAATTTTCAGGGCGATGCGATATTATGAGCTTGATATTCGATTTTGAGTATTAACTTTTTATCATTTCTTCGCTATGATAAGACAAAACACGATGTTAATTTGCACCTATTAATTCCTGTTATATGAAATTAAGACAGACAGTAGAATTAAGAATGGTATCAAAAATATTACACCGATCTCGGCAAGTCGTTTCTATAGATAAGGTACACATAGTACAATATATGTGTTATAAAAAAATCATTACATATTTTATTTAAATTTATCTATTAATTTCAATTTTTTAAAAAATAAACTTTCAGTTACGTACTTTAAAAATATCTTTTCTAAATCGATATCTAATTCATATATATTAATAAAGTACACTATAAAGTGACAATTCGATACAGATAATCAATTCCACATGACAACATAAAAAAATAAAAATTAAACAAAAAAATAAAAATAACAATTTCCCATACTTTAAAAAATATATATTAGTATGTATTTATTATTCGTGTAATTACAGTCAGTCATTTCGATACGTTCTCAAGATATGGGAGATTAGCGGCTCTCGATATTAAATATCATCGGGCATTTTGCGTCAATGCCCCGTTTAAGATATAATGTTGTGATAGAATACTTCAATTACGTACATGGCCTGTCAGATTTTCTTACAATACATAATGTATTGTTATGTATATAATTGTGTGTGAGTGGAGGTTTGTGTGTCAATATTTTTTGTTATATACTAAGGTTTATTGGAAAAGAATTCTATTTTAATTTAAAATATTTTCAAAAACTATTTAAAAAGTTCCTGTCGAGATTTAATACGGGATCCTTATTGAAGCGTGTACATAAAAAAAATATCATACTTAGAAA
This sequence comes from Dione vanillae, assembly GCA_037178615.1. Taxonomy (NCBI): domain Eukaryota; kingdom Metazoa; phylum Arthropoda; class Insecta; order Lepidoptera; family Nymphalidae; genus Dione; species Dione vanillae. Next base: position 198,125 of record JAZFAU010000012.1, read on the forward strand.
CTTATTTTTATCAATATAAAACTAAAAATTATAATGATTTTATAATTAGTATTAAAAGTTTTATACTAGAATATAATAATTTATAGAGGACCGAGGTGGCGCAGAGGTACAGCGCTAACCTGTAAACGCTGCGGCTTGTGACTCCGATTTCCACTCGGGGGCTTCGATTATTTCATTTCTATTTTCTTCGCTCTGGCGACTAGGCAAGCGCGACGGTGTGTTCGACCACTCAATACGCAAAGCCTCGAAAGGCGAAAAGTAGTGAACAATGGGTGACGAAGTGTCTTAACATTAGGTACCCACGGTTCCTGCAGTTCCTTATACCTACTCTGCTATGTACAGAATAAAGCGTGAATCTAAAAAATAATATTAATAGTTGTGCCTCATAAGTTTCATGCAGGTTTCGATTATTGAAATCACAATATAACTTTAAAGAATACATTTTTTAATTTTAATATTGTATAATAAAATCCAGCCATTGGCCCCGAGGCAAGGATACAAGCGTTACAGGCTATTAACAAAGCCCTTGTTTAAATGAATACATAATTTCACTGTATTAAAATAAACAGAAAGGGGATATATAATATACACATTGTCACAATGGCGGAAAGCGGGGACGGAGAAAGCAGGGATTAAGCAAACGAGTATCTACTGCTGTAGGTTCCTATGGTTCCTGCAATTACCTCTGCTTACCCTGCCATGTGCGAGATAAAGCGTGAAGCTAAAAATCTTGCTGAGCTGAAGCTAAAGAGCTGTCGTCACAACGATAAAAAGCATAAAACCATTTTAAAACGAATATAGTGTGGGACATATGGTTTCTCAGTGAGATAAACTATTCTCATGTTTTCTCTCTTTCAAGACAACGCGCCGCGTTGAGTTCTGCCACTCAACACGATCTTCACATAGAACTATATTGAGGGAGATCGAAAGGTTCTACGGACAGTCATACTCCTCAGTCGCTAGCCCTGTTGCAAGCTCGACCAAAGACCCAAGAGACAAACCAACCCTACACTATACCGAAGATTTGACCCAAATGACCCAAAGACCCAAGAGACAAACTAACCCTACACTATAATGAAGACATGAGCCTATGCGAGATTAGGATGGCCCTCAAACAACTCAAAAACAACAAGGCGCCAGGTGAAGACGGAATCATATCAGAGCTTCGGAAAGCGGGTGCAACACCGATACATAAAGTCCTTCAGAGGCTCTTTAATTCCATCATACACGAAGGCAAAACGCCAGAAGCATGGAACAGGAGCGAGATGGTCTTGTTCTTCAAAAAGGGCGACAAAACTCTATTGAAGAACTACCGACCCATCTTGCTGCTGAGCCATGTTTACAAGTTGTTTTCGAGAGTCATCACGATCATCTCGAAAGTAAGTTTGATGACTTCCAGCCTCCCGAACAAGCCGGTTTCCGAAAGGGCTTTAGTACCATATCCACACGCTGCGGCAGATTATACAGAAGACTGAAGAGTATAATCTGCCATTATGCTTAGCGTTTGTGGTTTATGTAAAAAACTTTGATTCGATCAAGACTTGGACGGTGCTTTAATCTCTGCAACGATGCCATATTTATTATCGGTATATCGAGGTGCTGAAGTGTTTGTACAAGAACGCCACTATGTCGGTTCGAGTATAGGAGCAATGTACCAAGGCGATTCCATTGCAACAAGGTGTGAGACAAGGAGAATCTCTCTGAAACTCTTTACCACTGCAATGGAAGACGCTTTTAAGCTCCTGGAATGGCCAAGACGCGGCATCAATATTAACGGCGAGTACATCACTCACCTTCAGTTTGCTGACGATATCGTGGTTATGGCGGAATCGTTGAACTATGCTCGAGGACCTCAGCCGAGTATCACAACAGGTTGGGCTTAAGATGAACATGGACAAGACGAAAATCATGTCCATGTTGTGCCCACCTCATTTACAGTTGGGAACTCGCAGCTCGAAGTTGTTGACGAGTACATCTACCTGGGTCATACAATCCAGTTGAATCGGTCCAACTTTGAGAAGGAAGTTTACAGAAACTAAAAAATATCTTCTCGTCCAAAATACCTCAGTGCCTCAAGACGAAAATCTATAACTAATGTGTGTTACCAGTGATGACTTACGGCACAGAAACGTGGTCTCTTACTATGGGTCTCATAAAGAAGCTCAAAGTCGCTCAACGAGCTATGGAGAGGGCTATGCTCAGCATTTCTTTGCGAGATCGTGTGCGCAACGAGGATATCCTCAAACGTACGAAAGTAATCGACATAGCCCAATGAATTAGTAAATTGAAGTGGCAACGGTCAGGGCACATAGTACGGAGAACTGACGGCCGCTGGGGCATAAAGCTATTCGAGTTGAGACCAAGTAACGGCAAGCTCAGCGTGGGACGGCCTTCTTCTTACTAGGTGGACGGACGACTTGGTCCGGGTTGCAGGCAACCACTGGATGCGAATAGCATTAGACAGGGTGCACTAGAGGTCCATGGGGGAGGCCTATGTTCAGCAGTGGACGTCCTACGGCTGACATGATGAGCATTTCATTTTCAAGTTATTTTGATTTTCAAGTTGTTGTTGATTTTCAAGTTGTGTTATGATTTAAGAAATTATTAATTTAATTACGTAACGTGCAAGAAAATTAATATTACGCCTTCATTTTGTTTATAAAAATACATTTGTAGACATTTCATTGTATAGTTTCCCCCAGTCACTAACGGTAACACATATTGTCACCCAATACTTCGATAAAAGGCGGAAAGTCGGGAACGGAGTGTCTATATACTAATTCTAACGGTTCCTCCAGTTCCCTCTGCCTACCCTGCTTATGCTAAAATTCCCGATGAACTTATCCTAATAATAATTCAAATTGTTTCATTAGGCAAATCAAAAAGTTACAATTAAGTTATTTACGATCCATTATGAATTTACTTTAAACGTTGGCTACTCGTAAGTCATATTGATAGTAACATTATAACATAATATCCAACAGGTAGAAAGCATCATCCTTTGATATATGCAATTATATAACATATCGACATACAATATGCTCGAATTCAAATGCCATTACAATATTCAGACGGTACAATTGATTAGCAGTTCACTAACAATGGCAATGAAAACTGATATTATGAACCGAATTCAAAGAGAATATATATATATATATATATATATATATATATATATATATATATATATATATATATATATATATATATATATATATATATATATATATATATATATATATATATATATATATATATATATATATATATATATATATATATATATATATATATTCTCTTTGAATTTACTCTTTGAATTTTCTTATATATATATATATATATATATATATATATATATATATATATATATATATATATATATATATATATATATATATATATATATATATATATATATATATATATATATATATATATATATATATATATATATATATATAGTTAAAATTAAAAATACGTTATAAAAATATATATATGCAAAGTTTGTAAAATATATAAAAGGATTTGGACGTGGAGTAATGAGAAAGTATAGGTTACATCGTTAAAGCCTAGCGGTATTGAATGTTAACAAAGATATTTTTCATTTATAATTTAATAAAAATGAAAATATAGTAAAATTTTCACCACTTTTTATTTCAACTTCAAATGTTTACATCGTATAGTAAGTATCCTTGTGAAAAATGCCATTCACAGCTGCCACTTCTAAGTTAAGTGGAGATGCATGATAAGAAATAGATGTGGAAAGGCGTATTACTGGTGGTAATGAATGGTGCCATTGATAGCATTGTTGAGACGGCAGAAGGTCAGTGTCGCTGTATGTTTAGACGTACAGTGTTGTTGTTGTACAGTTCTGATGCCGACGCTATATGGCAGTGAAACATGGGTATTACAGAAGAAAGCTAAAAGAAAAGTGAACGTTGTAGATCTATACTAATATTATAAAGAGGTAAAGTTTGTGTGTTTGTAAATTGTAAGGGATAATCTCGGGATCTACTGAACCGATTTTAAAAATTCTTTCACCAATAGAAAGCTACATTATTGCTGAGTGTCATAGGCTATACAAAAAATCAAAATCTGGTGATGGGATCCTGGAAACAAGGGAACTCCTTAAATTTTATAGGCACACCTATAGTGATTTCGGTTTTTTTCAAAGAATCTTGGTCATTTTGTCACGAAAAATAACATTTGATGAAGTGGAACTGTTGATGAAGACCACGAATAGTCATGAGAACTTAATAATAAGTAACTGTTTTACGGGTTTCGTTCTATTCCTTGAACATAGTCGCTAAGCAATTGATGTTAGTCAACATGCATATGATGAAGTCTAGCTGATGATGGAGTACCAGAACAACTCCTCAACGATTAACGGCCTTGCATCGGGAAAAATATGTACTTTCTAATTGGTCATAAGTAGTTGACAATCGGCCATTATAACTTAGGTAAAGGGTAATGTAAGTTGTAGTACATAACGTGCTGAACGGGAGTTGACTTATATTTAGAGTTGGAAGCCGCGTAATATAACGAAACGTGTAAATTCTCTTATGTATTTCTATTAATTATTATATACCCATGATTCCCACTGATTTACCCATACCGTTTAAAAGGCTACAGTTTCCAGTGAAGATCTCTTTCGCCCTCAATATTAACAAGTCCTAAGGTCAAACATTCTCTCTGGTGGGCATTGACATGAGAAAGCCGTGTCTTTCCCATGGACAGTTATATGTTGGCTTATCTCGGGTTGGATCTCCTGATAGACAACATATTTTACTTCCAAATGGTAAAATTACATCCAATACAGTTTAAAGAGAAGTTTTGAAAAATTAAAATTACCATAACCAGACTAATTTTTCCCGTGACTTGATATTCATGGAATTCGTTTATTGCAAATCCCGCAGAAAAGGTATTTTTTTCTTTTGGACAGAGTTACTTTCGAATTTTGTATTAGCATGCAAACACAAACTATATCTACGTTTAACTCACCTTTTGGAAGTTAGAAATAAAAACATAACACTCTGTACTAAAAAAGGATTATTAACATTAGGTATGCCCAACGAAGTGGGCACGGGTCAGCTAGTATTTTATATTTCGCTTCGGCAATGTCACGTTGAATCTAAGATTTTGAAAGATTACCTGCCAACTTCACATTCAATTGTCATCTTAAACTACTATGTAATGTATTTTACTTAATTTCCAGCTAATTTTTACGAGTGGTGATGAATGGTCAGAAAGTAAAGTAAAAGTAAATACCCCCAATAAGTTGTCTGTAATATTTCAATTGAATTCAGGAAATAAATAATGTGTGAGACCACTGTGTAATGTCAGGTGGAAAAATTTAAGACTTGCATATATATATATATATATATATATATATGTATATATATATATATAAATATATATATATATATATATATATATATATATATATATATATATATATATATATATATATATATATATATGTATATATATATATATATATATATATATATATATATATATATATATATATATATATATATATATATATATATACATATATATATATATATATATATATATATATATATATATATATATATATATATATATATATATATATATATATATATATATATATATATATAATATATATATATATATATATATATATATATATAATATATATATATATATACATATATATATATATATATATATATATATATATATATACATATATATATATATATATATATATATATATATATATATATATATATATATATATATATATATATATATATATATATATATATATATATATATATATATATATATATATATATATATATATATATATATATATATATATATATATATATATATATATATATATTATTTCTTCTTCACATTTAGCTTGTTGAAACGAGTTCTGGTTCAGATTTTATTATAATTCTATATATAAGATATGTTATTATATAGAAGATATATTGTGGCGTTGAGTTCCGCCACTCAACACACAAAGCCTTAAAAAAGATGGAAAGTGAGCGTAGTGTTTTAACACTAAGTTCTCACTGCCTATCCTCCTATATGCGGGATGAAGCGTTAAGCTAAGAAACAAAATTTAAAACATAAATTACTGTGAATTATCTTTCAGCGACATAAAACATGCAACTTATTGCCAATTACAAAGGAATTTGATAAAAACATTAAAATGTGATATATATATCACGTTACACGTACATGACAATCACTATAATATATATTATATGATTATATCTAATAAATATATAAAAACTATTTCAATTTCTAGATATGAGAGTAAAACCGAAATAAAGCTATATAGCAGTTAACGTGTAAGAAGTTTTCAGGCGTACTGTGTGATATCGGTTCGGTTGACATCTGTTATTTGTTTATGGACACAATCTCGATGATTTCGGCACTCAATTTAAATAGTAAAAAACCTTTTCGCGTTTATTTTGTGAATACAAATAAACGTCACTTTGACGTCTGCGTTTAAGTAAACATTTTATTTGGCCAAAGTTTTAATTGTGAACCTGGTGTTGTTTTAAAATCATTTGCTTTGTAAAAATACAGGAGAGAGAGGCGACACAATATTGGCAAAAATTTAATAAATAACATTGACTAGTGGGTTATAAAGTTAGATATCCTTTTTTGTTCAAAGACAAATATTTTTAAAACTGACTAACGTGTAGGATTTTGCTTGGATAATTATCAATCGAACTGTTCACGTTCGAACGTCGGCTGTGCTTTTCACCAACCCGCCTATTCGAGATCTTTAAAACGGTACCAAAATTAAACATCTACGTCAAAAATTCGCCTCTCTCAGTGTGCGCAGTTAAATTGCTTCCACATATAATACACAAAAAAATGGACAGAATATAATACAGACATTAATATAAATAATCTATGTGACTAATAGTGAGATTCGCTAATTTGTTTTACGATTCATTTCCTTTAATCCAGTCAACATATCAAAAAGGGGGTAAAGTCGTTGAAATATTTTGTGATTAGAAAATTATACCGATAAGGTTATTATCACTTACGTAAATGTTTGAATACTGATACAAAAACAGTGAAAACGCCGTCATTTCTTTTTTCATACATATATGTAATATTAGCTATTTACATATATTTTATATTTTTTTTTTTTTTTTTTAGCTTTACGCTTTATCCCACACATGGCAGGGTAGGCAGAGGGAACTGCAGGAACCATATGAACCTAGTGTTAAGACACTCCGTTACTTAGTCCCTGCTTACTTCGTCCCCACTTTCCGCCGTTTTCGAGGCATTGCGTGTTGAGTGGCGGAACTCAACGCCGCGCTTTGCCTTAGTTGCCAGAGCGAAGAAAATGGAAATAGAAAAATCCATCTTCCCCGACTGGGGATCGAACCCAGAAACCGTCGCGTTAGCCGCGTTACAGGCAGACGTTGCGCCTCTGCGCCACGACGGTCCTACGGTATATATATATATATATATATATATATATATATATATATATATATATATATATATATATATATATATATATATATATATATATATATATATATATATATATATATATATATATATATATATATATATATATATATATATATATATATATATATATATATATATATATATATATATATATATATATATATATATGTATATAGTATATAGTGAAACCACGCCCTGCTACAGAAAATGTATAGTATATAATGAATATAATGAACTACGCTCTGCTACCAGAAAATGTATATAGTATATAAGGAATATAATGAACTGCGTTCTGCTACCAAAAAATGTATATAGTATATAGTGAAGCCACGCCCTGCTACCAGAAAATGTATATTGAATAGTGGAGGGTAGGGTGTGCCGCATTTGTGGAAGCGTGCTGAGGGGGAGGTTATTTATTAATTATTTACCTTATAGTCGGTTTTAGGATAATAGAAATTGTACAGTACCTTATCTTCATAATTCACAACACAAACACTGATTGTTCACGGCACCGGGGTATGTTTCACTTGAGTCTTCTTCACTAGGGGTTACTTGCACTATTATCTTTGTAGGTTTGTCTTTGTCAGGTTCAATATCAAGAGGGAATACACCAAAAGGGAAATCAAATAAGGCTGAGGGAAAATCACACCGCTAATTAATATATCGACTCAGGAAGGACGTGCGCTCGCGTCGGCCGTCTCACGTGCCCCCTTTTACTACAACTCGATAACTACTACTAACTACTACTATTACCGACCGCTCGCGCCGGGAGTTGGCACAAGACTCTAAATAGTCGGGGTTGCCATATATGAACAAACATAGCCCCCGCCCTAAACATCTAATGTTTACGAGAAAATGGGAAGAGCTAACTAATAGGTAGACGAACTAATTTGGTTAAGGCTCTCTTTAGGATACCTGTCGATGTATTAACATCGACCACACGCACAACGTTATCTTTACCAGGATAAATTTGGGAAATGCGACCACGTTGCCACTGTAAAGGGGGTAAATTATCATCTTTTATGAGGAGTAGCTCGCCTACTGTTGGAGGATTCACTGGATCAGTCCACTTCTGCCTAGTCTGCAGAGTGTATAGGTACTCTAACTGCCACCGCGACCAAAAATGTTGAGTTATCTGTTGCACTACTTGAAAACGGGTTAAACGATTAATTTTTACATTGTTATAGGGATACTCCGGCAAAGCACTAAGAGGTTGGCCAGTCAAAAAATGACCAGGCGTCAAAACTTCTAGATCGTTTGGTCATTAGATAAGGGACATAACGGCCGGGAATTTAATACCGCTTCAATTTTAGCAAAAAATGTAGTTAATTCCTCGAATGTTAAAGGAGTTTCATAAACCACCACCGACTCTGATGATTCCTTCTTTGTCAAGAAAGAGTGAGAGTCGTCTTAGGGAAGACCGCAAGGAAACGCTACGCGCTAACGCGATAAGGATACAAATAGCTCAACGGGTAAGTTTCGGGTTTTATTTATAAATCTCACCATCGTTATCTAAGGGGTAAAGAATCTCTCGATGAGACGGGATAAGGATATTCCAGTCATGGGGGTTCTAATTCTCCATAATCGGCAGCGACTGAACCGCAAACAATATAACCAAAAATTGTAGATAAAGCAGTAAGGCCGTTAAAGTTAAATATTTTATCTTGTAATAAAAGCGCGCCGAACACGTCAGCACCCAATAGTATATCTATCGGGCCAGGCTTATTATAGGTAGGGTCAGCAAGGGAAAAATCACTACTAGGAAAAAACACAGACTCAGGGAACTCAAACTCAGGATGCGTACCGGCAATCACATCTATAACCATAGCAGAGGTTGACACCTCAGGGAAGGAATTATACAAAGGTTTAAAACACAAGGAAATAGAACCACGGGAAACCACTAAAGGAATATTACCTATGCCACGTACAGGGGCACAGGAGGGGGAGATGGTCAAATTGAGGTAATTAACAACAAGATCGGTTGTAATGAGGCAACCCTGGGCACCGGTATCACATAAGGCACGCGCTTCAATAAAATAGCCACTAGAAGTTTTAACGTGTAATTTAACAGTAGGCAATAATATAAGGGAATTGGGTGAGATATTCAGGCAAGGGGAAGGGGGAGTAATACAAGTATCTAGCTATGTGGGTCTATCTTCTCTATTATAGGAATTATCACGATATCTTATATTATTTTCAACCTGTCTAGGTTGGGGCGGAGCATTTTCTCTGGGGGGAGAAGCTCTCTGGGAATGTCGTTGGGGGGAGCGCTGGAGTTGCGAAGGGGAATATTTCTTATGCTGGCCCCCGCCCATATGGGGACCGCGGGTAGAAGCAGGACGGGTACGCGGATAATTGCGTTTATTAAATTTGGAATCATAATTATAATTGCGATTGGATGAGGTGGGATATATTGGGTTACGGGAATCATTAAAACATAGCATAGTGTGATGGGATGAGCGACCGCAGGTTGAACATTTGTAGTCCCGTTTGCACATAAGAATTGGATGTTTGTCCAAACACCTATAACATAACCGGGAATGTTTTACAAATCCCGATCTATCTCTAGGATTCATAGCTCTAAATTCGGGACATTCACGGAGATAATGGGAAGAGGAAGCACACAGGTAACATTTTTTACTATTATTTATTAAAGGTAACATTTTTTGTCTATTATTTAACATAGGGGAAGGAGGAGCCGCAAGGTAAGTATGTTTAGGTACAGTACTTTTAAATTTCGTCAGGTTAGAATCTACAAGGGAGGTGTTGCCAACGTTGTCATGGTGACGACATTCGTCTTCCAAAAAGGTAATAAGATTTTCAAAGGTAGGTAACTCATCAGCGTCACCGCCATAACAACGCTCAAAACGGGATTTCAAATCAGAGGGAAGCTTAGTCAAACATATATGTACTAACATATAAGACCAATAGTATACGGGTAAATCTAAGCGCTCTAAACAGCGATAGGCAGTTAACAAGGGGTTCAAAAAGGCCGCGCGCAAACCTGTTAATTTATTCGAAATCTCCGGCAGGGCAAGTATCTGGGTTATGTAGGTATCAGCAAGAACCCGTGTATTGTGATATCGCTGTTTCAGCAACTCACGAGCAACTTCATAGTTGCCTTCTTCAATTTTTAAATGTAGCAACAACCGCTTAGGTTCATCTGCTAAGGATCCAACCAAGTACTGTAATTTCATTGTGGGGGTTAAATGGTGTTGGGAATCTACTACACTGTCAAACTGATCAATAAAACTTATCCAGGAGTCAGGACGTCCATCAAACTTAGGGGTAGGTAAATCAGGTAATCTATTACAAGGAGTTCGCTCAGTAATATTTTTACTACTCATTCTTACGGGTGTACTGGCTATAACAGGATCAACTACGGGAGCAGGTGGGCACAACTCTAACTGACGCACCCGGAGGTCGTCTATTTTCTTATTTACTAAACGCACTTCTTTTTTTACATAACTAATTTCTTGGTAATCGATAGCCGGGTCTAACCCACCCAGGAGCACTGAGGACGCGTTTACAAATAAATTACAATGAGAATCTAAATCCTTGAACCTAACTAATAATCTAGGTATTTCAGAAGTGCCAAGAAGTTCCGAGGTATCGGCAATCCAATCGGAAACAAAGCGTACCACACCTATATTTTTTCTATATTCTGCGCTTTCCGTATATAAGGAACATTTTACTGTTTCATCATGAGTAGCCATTTTAAATTATCAAGTAAACTAATAACTGAACTAAAATATTAAAAATTAATAAACGCGTAATAAACAATGAACCCACTACCAACGGACGCGATCAGAAATCAAGTAAACAAATAACTCAACTAAAATATTAAAAAAATAATAAACTCGTAATAAACAATGAACCCACTACCAACGGGCGAAATCAGAAATCAAGTAAACAAATAACTCAACTAAAATATTAAAAAAATAATAAACTCGTAATAACAATGAACCCACTACCAACGGGCGAAATCAGAAATCAAGTAAACAAATAACTCAACTAAAATATTAAAAAAATAATAAACTCGTAATAAACAATGAATCCACAACAGCTGGCGAGATAAGAAACCAGTTACGGTCAAGTTCAGGGACACGTCGCATCTACATATATCGCAACACAACAAAATAATATGATATACAATATGACTACAATTAAGGCTCAAGCTTCATTTAAATAAAAATAAAAAAAAAGGGTGACAATAAAAGTGTAGGGATAATATTTTAAAGTAAGTTAGTTTTTTAAGGAAATTATATTAAAATATTTTAACTAACTTCAATTATAATTTAAAACGGGATAGGTAATAACGTATAGGCGTAATATTATAAAATATATGTAACCATATTATGTGTATTTATTATATTTTATATTTAATATATAAAATTATATTCAACATTCACTTATATATTCCACACATTATACATTCACCCTACACAATTATACACTCAATATTACATGTATAAAAATTTCATATAATATTATTTTTTTAAACAACTCGATGCGAACACGTTCCAAAAGGTTAGGAAATCAAATTATATTGTAATTATGCGTTAGGTACCAAATTAAGAGCCAAAATACCAAAACGGGAAAATAACACTGTAATGAAAGGGACTCAGGGGCATGAACTACGCTATAATCAGGGGGACTCAGAGGGATTAAACCACGCTATACGAGTACGCTCGTAATTAAGGGGGCCCAGAGGGATGAAAAACACGCTATGATTAAGGGGGCCCAGAGGGATGGAAACCACGCTCTGCTACCAGAAAATGTATATAGTATATAGTGAAACCACGCCCTGCTACAGAAAATGTATATAGTATATAATGAATATAATGAACTACGCTCTGCTACCAGAAAATGTATATAGTATATAAGGAATATAATGAACTGCGTTCTGCTACCAAAAAATGTATATAGTATATAGTGAAGCCACGCCCTGCTACCAGAAAATGTATATTGAATAGTGGAGGGTAGGGTGTGCCGCATTTGTGGAAGCGTGCTGAGGGGGAGGTTATTTATTAATTATTTACCTTATAGTCGGTTTTAGGATAATAGAAATTGTACAGTACCTTATCTTCATAATTCACAACACAATATATATATATATATATATATATATATATATATATATATATATATATATATATATATATATATATATATATATATATATATATATATATATATATATATATATATATATATATATATATATATATATATATCACGTTTCACATAACATTTTCTCCTAATACAAGTACTACAGGTAAAAAAACCCAAACAGAACAAAAATAGCTGATCCTTATATAGGATATCAAAGAAATTTCCTATACATCATCGTTATTATCAGTTTCATATTGACGTTATCATAACGCTTTTATGAAGTGACTAACTATTTATGGGAATGTTTATTTATAATATTATTAAATCTCTCCGTCCATTTCAAATAATGCACGAGGAAAAAAGCTTATTATATAATTCCTAAAATGATCCAGCCAACCAAATCGATGTAAGCAAGAGTTGTTTGATAAAAAAAAGACACTTATCTATGGATTATACTTACTTACGTATAATGGATCGTTCATAATCAATAATAATCTTTTTAAAAGATATCGAAATCCTAGATCCTTTTGCAAAACAGTTAAAATCTTTTGAGATAGCTGAAAGCCATATAAGATGAGAATTGTAAATATTTCATAGATTTTGACTTTGGTCGGGCACGCAAGTAAGTTGCATCGAAACCTCTGGGAAACCTCTGCCTGGAGCATGCAAGGCAGGTGAAGGCTTAATGGCCCATAAAATGCACTTTAGCACTTTAACTGCTCAGTCTCTAATTCTATTTCGAAATAATTCTTATAGCAACGAACTGATAGTTTTAGATCAATAGATATGTTTTAGTAAACTATGGAGAATTTTCCCTACTATAACGCATTTTCCTACTTTAAACGGATGTAATTTTTTCAAAGGAAATTAGGCAAAGGAAATCACAGCTGCGGGAATCCAGTGTACGACACTCTGTATCCCGCTTTCCGTATTTTCGACAACACATGAACCCACAAACTACCGTGTTTTACAGGCAGACGCTATGGCTCTGCGCCACAACGATCCCCCATTATATTTTTGGTCTTTAATCTTATTATTGTTAAAAAAAGTGACATTGGGATGCTTGCATGTCTTGTACCAATCACATCGTATCAATATTATTGATTATATTAACACAAAATAAAACAGTTAAGATCTAAATAAGATATTAGTTCGAGATAAAATGATCTAAGTTTAGTTTAAAACAATATTGAGGACAATATAATATTTATTCAATATATTTGCATCTCAGTAAAATAAAAGAGTTATTTGGATATAAAGAGAGAAGAGAGAAAAGAGTAACTTGTATAAAAAATCGATACTATTAAAAAACAAAGAAAGAAATCTACTAAAATAAAAAAATATATCTTTAACTTATTTGCAATAAATTAATTTTTAAGTAATTTTGTTTTAGTAGCTTTAAAATACCCCCTTCCCTGCTTTCACCATTTCCTGGTTCCCAGAGCAAAATTAAAAATCCATCTTCCCCGAATCGAAATCACAAACGATGGTACTCATCGTTTTAATAAATATCAGAAAATGCTAAATGAATATGACAATAATTGCTGTAATTCATTTCAAACACTGTATCCATCTATACAACTGTGGCATTTCTTTTATCATGTGGCTTACATTATATGAATGGCTTAAAAAAATTATAAATATTTATAATCAATAATGGCCCGCAATATATTTAAAACAGTAATGATTATTTATAAGTTTGATTGTATGTGCCTAATTCTGTTTAACTAGAAAATATTATATTAAGGATCGTCGTGATCCAGAGCAACGTGTCGCTTTTACACACCGATAATCGCGACAGTTTATGGGTTCAATTCCCGTGAGGGCAGGATGGATTGATACATTTCAATTTCCTGAATTTTCAAGAAAATCTTCTCAGCACGCCGTTCCCTCCACCTACCTTGTTACAACCCGAATATACTGTGAAGCAAAAAAATATTCTACTTTGTACTGGAATAATTAATCATAAAATCGAATTACTAATATAATTTATATAAACAAAATGTTATAAAAAAATATATTAAATTTTTTGAGTTACACCCCCATTTTTGAAGCGGTTTTTAGTTTCAAGGAACAAATAAATTGACCTCGCACATCATGTTTAAAATTTATATCAACGAGTCAACTAGATGTCACAAGATTATCATCATAAGATTCTATCGAACTATTTTATCGAACATCCTATAAAATAGTACTTAAGGCTTACTACTGGTTAGAAGTTGCTAACTATATTTGGTAAGAATTGTGATCTTAGTCACAGCTAATTTAAAATTAAGGTAAAATTCAAAATTAATATCGATTTCCAGACCTATCGAGCTAAATTCCTGAAATAGGTATATTTTCTATGATGCTGGTACTAAGGTTTCTCTATATCTTGCTTTAAAGCGAAATATATGTGAAAATAATTATATTTACAACAAGTGTTCCCTGCATACCTCTTTTGCTTGATCATACGAAATTAGTTAAAATTAATTCATTTACATATACTAATAAATAAATAATAATCTAATACTTATAAAATTTAAAGAAATAAACGAAAGCGTGTTATAAAAAACATAATAACATATTATTAAATTTATCTTAATTCAAAGATCAAAAAATAATTTGCTATCGGTTAAGGAAATCGAACTCGTGACCTTCACCATACACTCCACTACAGTGCGAATTACAGACAGAGAATTATCTAACAAGTTTATCAATATATATCGTTTATAAAAAACATATATTTTGCGCATTAAACTTATGTTGATATCTTTTTTATCAATGAGATTATATTGAATCTACGTACGCAAGATGCGTTTAGAACAATCGATTGATGTTTGAAATATATTGAAGTGCTTTTTAACGCAATAATAACATAAAGCCGTAAGTCTTTTAATTCGTAAGTATTTCCGATAGTATGAGTTAATTATTCAATTCGATAAAATAAAGTACATATATTGAAGGCAATAAAATTTAAATTATACTAAAAATTTGAAAAAATTTCAAGAGCAGAGCATTCACTTAAAAAGAAAAGCACAGATTATAATAAAATATTCCTCGTTAATCTTAGTTTCAAAAATTTGAACTGGTATCAGACAGATTTAGCGATTTTAAAACATTTGACCAAAAAAGAAAGATAAGCTGTTTAACGAGAATACCTGAGTGCCTTACAAACATTTCTGACATTGACAGTTTAGATTGAAGGAATTATTTAATTTACGTCATAGTAAAAGATATACAACATATATACGTCATACAATATGAAAAAAAAAACATAAACAGGAGTTAATGTTGCTAAATGTTTTTTTTTTTTTATTTTAGGTATAACCTATATACATATACCCTATATACATATATATACATATATATACTGAGTACAATTCAATCAATAAACACACAAACTGTTCAGCTTTTCAAGTATAGATATACATGTATTTTCACTAATTATTGTTAATTAATAACAAATCTCGAGATCAAAGATACCATTTTATTTACGCAATTGTCTACATAAGTGATGATAAAAATCTTTAAAGAAAAAGATAAAATTATAAGGAGTAAACAATTTATTGACTAAATGTTTAGGTTGATATAGTAAATAATTATGCATTTTTAATACTAGGAATATATTAAAGTATAAAAATATTACTACGCGGCGGTTTGTAGGTTCGATTCCCACTCTGAGAAGATGGAATTTCTATTTACAGGCGGCATTGAGTTTAGCCACTCAACACACAATGCCTCGAAAATGGCGGAAAGCAAAGGCGGAGAAAGCAGGGACGGAGAAAGCAAGGACTGAGCAACGGAGTGTCTTAACACTAGGTTCCTATAGTTCCTGCAGTTCCCTCTGCCTACCCCGCCAAGTGTGGAATAAAGCGTGAAGACATAAAAAAATATTGGTATAATTAAGACAATACCCTAGATCTGAATCTCTTCTTTACTATTTATTCATATATGTTCATTTAATTAAAGAAAATAATTTAGTTAAAACAATTAAATTACAGATACCAGAAGAGATAGTACCTATCTATAAATAACGTTTTTAATAAACTGAGCGTTGCCATAGCAACCCGTATAGCACGCCATACTAAGTGTAAATTGTCAAACACAAAATGGCGGTGTACGTAAATTTTATTTTTTAATTTAATTAACTTTATATATATTCTGCACGTCTGTCATACCTAAATTATAAGTACTTCTAATTTTATCACGCCGAGCTATTTTCCATTCCATTAAGTTTAATTCACTTGTTAATGTATCGACATAAATTCACGCTTTTTCCCTCATAACAAAGTAGGAAAAGTAATATTAAAACACTCCGTTTCCCATTTTCTAGCCGCGGTGAGAGGCGGAACTTAACGCCGCGCTTTGTCTACCAAAGCATTGTAATTTAAAGTACGTGGTATATCCATGGTAAACAGGAATCGCATCCAGGCCGCTATACGGATACTGTGTCAACACAAAAATTTTTATTTATTGAAGTATCTGAAAATAGGTAATTCTAATATACAAGCCTACTAGATTATATCACTTGGTGATTAGTCGTAATTTTTTTATGATAATATCTTGAGATAACGTTGTCTTTGTTAGATATAGGTAATTGGCAAATAGGCAAGTTTAGTATTTACTATACATCTATTCACTTACTTTTTAGAATTTAATTAGCTTTACTTGTAAGTCTTTACAAATTAATTAAAAAAATATTATTTTTGTGTTTAGTGGTTTTTTTTATATAATTTGTTTATATTTAGTAAATAAAATATATAAAAAAAGAGGAGACAGACAATATCATATATTACTCACCTCATTGAAAGGTCAGGATCACTAGAAAAAAAATTAGGACCGTCGTGACGCGGGAGCATGACTACTGCCTGTAAACGTGATCGTTTGTGGGTTCAATTTTTATTTATATGGATTATTTTATTTCCATTTTCTTCGCACTGGCAACGAACCAAAGCGCGGCATTGAGCTTCACCATTCAATACGCAATCCCTTGAAGTACGTAAAGCAGGGAGCAGAGTATCTTAACACTAAAATCCGGCGGTTCCTGCAGTTCCCTCTGCCTACCCTGCTATGAGCGAGATAATGCGTGAAGCTATAAAAATTATACCTCATACTTACTTCATCGCTATAATAACATTGCCTTTCGTCTGGCGAAAATGATTTAATGCCCGACGTGGCGTAAGTTCTTTCTGGAGAGACGGCGATGAGGACTTCGGATCCAGGGTTGATCAAACGCACGGGTGAATCCAGATTGGGCAACGTTGTATGCATTGGTCTACGAATATCTGCGAAAGAAATGTGACCAGTAGTAAATATTTTTTAAATTATTAGATCCATAAAAAAATTTAAATACGTAAAAATAATAGTATAAAGTTAATAATAGTATAAGTTTATTTAAGGGTCATGTACAAAGCATGAGGACTCCCCGGAGAGCATGCATGAAGAGGTAATGACAGTGGACGAGGCGAAATGAGGTATGCAGGGAACTGCAGCGTTAGTGCGCTACCGTTCCGCATGACTACCCCCGCTAGGGACATAGAGCGTGAAGAATATGTATGTAATGTATGTAGGTATATATATATATATATATATATATATATATATATATATATATATATATATAATATATATATATATATATATATATATATATATAATATATATATATATAGTATATATTATATATATATATATATATATATATATAGCACATCCAATTGTATGTATTCATTATTGTAAGCAATTTTATAGGAATTTTTATTATCTTTAAATTTTACTTATCAATTAGATTATTTTTAATCTATATTGTTCTCAGTGGGCCGCGAACTTAAGCCTATAAAGACATAGGTGAATAGAATTGTCATTAATTACAAAATAAAAAATGTATTTTAATATTTGAAATCTTTATTTCTTTTGGTATTAATCAACAAAAACTGACAATCATAAACCTGATTTTGAAATAAAAACACCACGATTACAATTGGTTCACTTTTGCACCAGTCCCAAAATATAATAAAAACAATTTTTTAATATTTGGTCCAATAACCTTTTGCTTTTTTAACTACTTGTACTCTACTTTCTAGACTTTTTACTACTTTTTCACAATACTTTGGTATAATTTTGTACTCGCTCCCAGAGAATGTTTAAGTTCGATAGTGGCGCTTTATATTCGTTTAAAAGCATGTTTTTCAAGTATGCCCATAAATTGTCTATGGGATTGATGTTAGGACTCTGTGATGGCCATGGGTGGACTTGAAAATTTTGCTTACTAACCCAATCTTTTATTATTTTCGATACATGCTTTGATTCGTTATCTTATCGTTATATATTGGAATACGACTTCATTAACAGGATACGGTATATTTTCCTCAGTTGTCATCAGATATTTCTTAAGAATATTGAGATACATTTTACATCGATTTAGGTTAATTGATCCCACACCGTAAGCTGTTAGGCATCCCCACAGCTTGATATTACCACCACCGTGTTTCACCGTTTGAATGAAATCCTTTGATTGTAATGGTTCACCCTCTTTCATCCACGACCATTGCCGCCTGTCTGTGCTGTATCTATTAATTTTGGTCTCATCGGACCAAATAACCTTCATCCAATCACATTCAGTCCACTTAATGTACTGTTTTACGAAACAATTTCTTGCTTTAATGTTTTTTTTTCGTAAGGAGCGGTTTCTCTTATATCGCATATTGATTTTAGACGCACAGTCCACTTACTCACTGACGTGCCGATGTCTTCCCTTAAAAGTGCCGCCGCCTCTAATGCTGAAGACGCTTCATTAGGTCTTAAGTAGTAAATAATTTTTCTTACCTCTCTATCAGATAACTTTTTAGTACGACCACCAACATTGTTTGGCATAGGAAATTTACACTTTGCTCTTATTCTCTGTACTATAGATTGACTTACATTTAACGTTTGAGCAATAACTCTTGTCGATTTCCCGCTTTGAAGCAACTCTGTAGCAGATTCTACAACGTACTTTGAAGTTGCTCTCATGATAAAAAATAGTGTTTATTATTATTTTCAAAACAAGTGGATGCGACTCTTATGCGATATATAATGATACTGAACAATAAACAACGCGAAATTGACATATCCTCACAAATTCTTACTAGTCTTATGAAGTTTATTACTTGAGCGTACAATTGGATATAGAACGGTGCAAAAGTGAGTCTATCATTTTCAAATACTCCAACGTTTTGAAACTATTTGAAACTAATATCTATATGGGCTATTAACTAGAGGGATATAGTTTTAAATTATAATATAAAATTCTTTTAACATTCTTTATAAAAATTTATATAATTCATATAATCTAATGACGACATATTGACTCTGTTCTGCACCTATATATATATATATATATATATATATATATATATATATATATATATATATATATATATATATATATATATATATATATATATATATATATATCTATATATATATATATATATATATATATATATATATATATATACGAGGTGTGTTCAAAAAGTATCGCGAATTTTGAATTTTCGCGGGTTACGTATATTCGAATTTCAATTTTTTTGTGGCGTTATGTTGGTACTCATGTCTCTCACTTATGCCGACAACCTCGGCCATTTTGAATGTTCACTTAATTGTTGACAGCTGCTTTGCTTGCACGTGTTTTGGATCGTCTTCGATTTTTACCCATTCAAAAAAATGGATCAAAGAACGTGTATCAAATTTTGTGTGAAAAACGAAATTAAGTGCGCGGATGCATTCCGAATGTTGACTGTGGCATACGGAGAAGCTACCTTGGACCGAAGCAACGTTTATCGGTGGTACAAAATGTTCTCAGAAGGCCGAGAAGATGTGAACGACGAAGAGCGTGCCGGACGCCCGAGCACTTCAACAACAGACGAAAAAATTAATGAAGTGGAGAAAATGGTATTGGCCAATCGTCGAATCACCATTAGAGAAGTTGCTGAGGACCTAGACATATCGATTGGCTCGTGCCATTCGATTTTTATCAATGATTTGGGCATGAGACGGGTCGCCGCGAAATTCGTACCAAAATTGCTCAATTGCGACCAAAAACAGCATCGCATGAACATTGCTAATGAGATGTTGGACTCTGTCCGCGACGACCCAAATTTGCTCCAGAGGGTCATAACAGGTGACGAATCGTGGGTTTATGGTTATGACGTGGAAACCAAAGCTCAATCATCTCAATGGAAGCTGCCGCACGAACCAAGACCGAAAAAAGCGCGCCAAGTTCGGTCGAATGTGAAAGTTTTGCTGACAGTTTTCTTCGATTGCAGGGGCGTGGTGCATCATGAGTTCTTGCCACAGGGTAGAACGGTCAATAAGGTTTATTACCTGCAAGTTATGCGCAATTTGCGCGAAGCAATCCGCCAGAAACGCCCGGTTTTGTGGAAGAACAAAAATTGGCTTTTGCACCACGATAACGCCCCTGCTCACACATCGTTGCTTGTGCGCGACTTTTTGGCCAAAAACAACACACTAATGATGCCGCAGCCACCGTATTCCCCAGATCTGGCCCCCTGTGACTTTTTCTTGTTCCCTAAACTGAAGAGGCCCATGAAAGGACGACGTTATGCTACACTTGACGAGATAAAGACGGCATCGAAGGAGGAGCTGAACAAGATAAAAAAAAATGATTTTTTGAAGTGCTTCGAAGATTGGAAAAACCGTTGGCACAAGTGTATAATATCTCATGGGGATTACTTTGAAGGGGACAAAATAGATATTCATGAATAAATAAATAATTTTGAAAAAACACAAAATTCGCGATACTTTTTGAACACACCTCGTATATATATATATATATATATATATATATATATATATATATATATATATATATATATATATATATATATATATATATATATATATATATATATATATATATATATATATATATATATATATATATATATATATATATATATATATATATATATATATATATATATATATATATATATATATATGTATATATATATATATATATGTATATATATATATATATATATATATATATATATATATATATATATATATATATATATATATATATATATATATATATATATATATATATAGTTTGAATTCGAATATACTGAACGTGTACAACTTGGTGGTAAAATACAATACGTTACGAACGAAATTACTTACTAACTTATTTTTTTACTTACTTAAGCATCAAAGTCGCGAGAAGGTCGCTAGTTTAAACGTAGTTTAAACATAAACAAGAGCAAAACCTATCAAAGGGTTCATTATTAGATTTAACCACCGGTTATGCGATGTCCACCATAATATCCTGTCAAACATGACTTCCTGTCACACGTACCTTTACCTCTACTTATTATAGGATATTCATTTAATTTTGATCATCGTGTCTTTCATGAAAATGAACATGCAAGTACTAAAACTAGATTGTGTTAATGAACACTAAGTCGCTAATTTAATTAAGTTTAGGTTATTGTAGTGATATATCACTTGTTTGATTCTTTCTGCAAATGTGTTCAAAAACGTAAGATTAGTAAGGTTATTATTTGTAAGTACTAAAAATGTACGTGATATTCACACTATATCCAGCACATAGTAAGACAGAAGGATCGCAGTATTAAGAAACTCTTAGGTAACTCATGATACCTACACACTTTCTTAGACTTATACACTTTAATGTGTAGTGAGAAGAGTGTAAAAACACTCAATTTTTCTGTTTTCACCTGTGTTGATTACGAAACAATATCCGATAGATATTTTACTGCTAACTAATCCCTAGGCGCCATCGAAGCAGAGTGGTAATGGTAATTCCCAGACTGAATTAGTCTTCTCCTCGCTTTGAGAACAGATACTGGCCAGTTTTGTATTTAGATTTTCTCTATCTACCCTCATATATAAATCCAACCCTACTAGCCTACTATGTATTCAATCAGATTTTGCCATACTCCCCCCAAAAGTCGTCACATTGAAATTTTCATCCAACTTTGTTTAAAAAATGTTTAAAACAAAAGTACAAAGGTGTTCAAAGTGATAACTTTTCCGACATACTTTACACAACGCTGTACTTTATGAATTTGCATACAATTTTGTTCGCGGAAATCTGTTTCAACAGGACCCGGACGTAGGCGACAAAAGAAAATTTATAATTATTTTAAATGTCTCTATATATATATATATATATATATATATATATATATATATATATATATATATATATATATATATATATATATATAGATATATATATATATATATATATATATATATATATATATATATATATATATATATATATATATATATATATATAAACACGTATTTACCACTTAAACCATTTTAAAAATATTTGTTTGTTTCTAATTATAATAACATCAAAAATTCATTATATATATATATATATATATATATATATATATATATATATATATATATATATATATATATATATATATATATATATATATATATATATATATATATATATATATATATATATATATATATATATATATATATATATTATTATTATTATTATTATATATTTTAATACGTGTTTCAATTTTGTTTTTTCAGTTGATGTAAGAGGTTGTAATCTGTGCACTGTCGCAGGAACTAAAGTTAGTAAGCTTAATTGAAAATGTAACGATCACGTCAACTCGATCTAATACTAAACTTGGGCTTTTTATATCTAAAATCTTATACCTAAAGTCCTAATCGATAAACACTTTTCAGTAACATTTTCAATGGAGAAGACCGACAGCTAAGTATAGAACAAATTAATACAATTAATAACAATGTGATGTATGTATGAAAAAATTTGTTAGAAAATGTATTATTATCGACTTTGAAACTCAAAAATATTACTTAAAGAAAACATATAAAAATTTGAACGCAGCGGGACTCGAACCCGCGCCCTCCTGCGAACCGTGCAGGCGCTGAGCCATGCGTTCTACATCACGCCGCGTTGAAATTCTTATATGCTTTTATACAACTTATATCGTTGTTAGCATCTCTGTAAGGAGATTTTACAAATTTCCGCTACCCAAAGACCATTACAAAGAACAATCGTTGGCGAGAGAGAATGCTATTTTTATTAAATATTTTTGATGATTTTTAAAGTGTTAATCCACACTGAGGATAGAAAAAATACTTAAAGAAAACATATAAAAATTTGAACGCAGCGGGACTCGAACCCGCGCCCTCCTGCGAACCGTGCAGGCGCTGAGCCATGCGTTCTACATCACGCCGCGTTGAAATTCTTATATGCTTTTATACAACTTATATCGTTGTTAGCATCTCTGTAGGGAGATTTTTACAAATTTCCGCTACCCAAAGACCATTACAAAGAACAATCGTTTGGCGAGAGAGAATGCTATTTTTATTAAATATTTTAAGCTGTCGCGTTTACATGCGGATGTTATGCCGCTGCACCACTGTACTATGTATATATATATATATATATATATATATATATATATATATATATATATATATATATATATATATATATATATATATATATATATATATATATATATATATATATATATATATATATATATTATATATA
Source organism: Dione vanillae (assembly GCA_037178615.1). Classification (NCBI taxonomy): domain Eukaryota; kingdom Metazoa; phylum Arthropoda; class Insecta; order Lepidoptera; family Nymphalidae; genus Dione; species Dione vanillae. Next base: position 222,318 of record JAZFAU010000012.1, read on the forward strand.
TATATATATATATATATATATATATATATATATATATAGCAATATTCAAAAACTATATGTATTCGAAACAGTTAATTATTACAAATCATAAAATTTCAATATCGCACAGACCGATTTATAATATAATTTATTATATAAGTCCAGAAAAAATTCGCATGTTTCTTCTTCAAGTTGTTTTCCATTAATTTTTTAAGCCTCACGCTTTATTCCCATTCACAGCAGAGTAAGTAGAAAGAAACGCGACAACGTGAGAACCTAATGTTAAGACACTCCGTTCTCTGATTTCCGCCTTTTCAAATCATTGTGTGTTGAGTGGCGGAACTAAACGCCGCGCTTTGCCTAGTAGCCAGAGCGAAGAAAATGGATTGGAAAAAATCTTCCTCGATGGAGAATCGACCCACTAAACATCGCGTTTACAAGCAGAAGCTGTTCCTCTGCGGCTATCTTTCTATAGTGATTACAAAAAATAAAAGTATTTTTAAAGATTTTGTTTATAAACATTTTTAATATGGGATGTGCAATAAATACGTAAAAGTATAAATGACGTGAGGTATTACAGTTTGTGTATGTAATAACTTGCGAAGAATTAAGTTTAAAAATTAATGAATATTTCTTTTTAAATGTTCCGTTTAAGTAAAAGGTTTACATATTTATAATATATCTTATAAAACTTACTTAGTTACTTACAGTGAGAATTCAAGTTTATAATATTTAAACTTGCATATATAAAGTCTTAAGACAAAGTAAACTGAAAAGAAACAGTATAAGTCATACTATCGTCGTATCGTGAAACACTGACGTTCTCACCTTAGTTGTTGTTATTTCTTTAAATGTTTAAAAAGGATAACTTCTAATGGCTTAGCGTTAGATCCTAAAAATTCATAAAACTACATATTTATGGACATTAGATGTTTACGGAGACCATTTTAGAGGAACAGATAAAAAAAACTGATTTCTGAATCCCGCTTTGACCTCAATCTAATTTTTAAACTTAAACCAAACTATCTTTTACGAAACCAGAAAATGTATATGGTACTCATCCTGTATTATATTATCTTAACACTCCACAATGTTCTAAAAATTTCAATATATGGCCTTGTTTATTTAATTTTAAGCGAATTTAATGTTACCTTTGTATAATATATTGCAATCACTATCAATTTACAGAGGAGCATATTAAAATAATGAACAAAATTCCGATGGGCTGGACGAACATAAAAGTGATCCTATGAAAGTTCATATATATATATATATATATATATATATATATATATATATATATATATATATATATATATATATATATATATATATATATATATATATATATATATATATATATATATATAATATATATATATATATATATATATATATATATATATATATATATATATATATATATATATATATATATATATTTATATATATATATATATACATATATATATATATATATATATATATATATATATATATATATATATATATATATATATATATATATATATATATATAACAAAAACAACAAAAAACTCCAACGTACCAAAGATCCATATGAAGCAAAGCCTGTACTATAGTAGTCGGTCAGGTCGGTTCTCACTATGACAGTGAGGGCTGTCTGGTACCCGCACGAGGCGACGCGACGAGGTGTGGGGAAACGGAATAAACGAGTTCTGGAAGAAAAAATATATATTATATTATTATTATTGATTTGATTTGTATTATGTATCAAATAATCACTTGATTATTTTAAATCTTAAAATATTTCTTGTATTTTATTTTATTGTTCAATTCGTACATTATTTAATGAAATAAAATAAAAAAAAATCAGAATTTTATGTTTCAGAATCATCCTGTGGTCTATGGTCTAACATATATAACACATATATAACATATATATGTAATAATAAATATGCTTAAGAAATACCTTAAAAGAGATTCAAATTCACAAGTATAATAAAAAATTGTCTTAGCCCTCTTCTTTCTTAACCCTCACATTTGCAGTGACATACTGCTACACTGATCTACGTACTCTTATTTATTAATTAATTAAATTAATACTTTCCCAGAATTAGCACATAGAGAGACCTACTGTTAAACCAAGCGAGGAGTTCCCCACCCTATATTAAATTCTTCTTCTATTCTCAAATCTTACTAGATTGAGGAAAATAAATAATTCACTCCCCAAAATCGAGAATTGAACCTAAAACCGCGGTAACACACAGACGCTATGCCGCTACACAAAAACTTACTCGTCAACATTATCATCGACTGCATAATAATTGAATGTGCAACATAAAGTAATGCCGGCGAAAATATGTTGGAACAATTGCTCACATCTATACATTGTGTTCTTCCACATACATCGCTCAACTAACTTAGAGCAAGATGATGCAGGTGATAACTGAAACAAAATTTTAGGTAACACTGGGTAAACCGTAACTGGGTAGCCATAGTGGCGCAGAGGTATGACGTCTACCTGTAAAAACACAACGATTTGTTGGTTCAATTCCCACTCGGGGAAGATGGATATTTCTATTTTCATTTTCTTTGCTCTGGAAATTAGGCAAAGCGCGGCGTTGAGTTCCTTCCGAGAGAATAGAAAGAGCTGTAGACGAAGAGAACATAATGTTAAGCCACTTACTAATGTGATTTGAATTCTCCTAATGAAAACCATGAAGTAGTAAGCGGAAAAAACGAAAAACTAAAAATCATTCTATCAAATGTTATTTTTAGAACCCCGAACCCCCGTCAATATCAAACATTTTTATACATAGGCTTATAAGTCTCATTTTCCCTTTCTTTTAGCTTCACGCTTTATCCCGCATATACGCAGAGGGAACCTTGAGAACCTAGTGTTAAGACACTACATTCATTTATCCTTTATTGTTTCCAATATATTTAGTTACTTAGATACTTTAAACCAAACACTTTTAATATAAATACGTTATAAAACCTTGTTTGAGCTTAATCTGTTTCAGTAAATAAATTCGATTTAGTATTACAATAAGCGAACGTGGAGTGATTATTATGTAATTTAGTATAAAATAAATAACATAATTTATAAATCATAAAAGCTTTATGTAATATAAAGCTCTTTAAATTTTTAATTTGTTATATAAACTTTGACAAAAGCTTTGCTTATTTACAAATTATATTATTTTTAGTGTTAAATTATTTAACGTCAAGGACCGTCGCAGAGGCGCAACGTCTGCCTGTAATGCGACGGTGTCTGGGTTCGATTCCCAGTCGGAGAAGATGAATTTTTCTATTTCCATTTTCTTCGCTCAGGTAACTAGGCAAAGCGCGGCGTTGAGTTCTGCCACTGGGTTCCCATGGTTCCTGCAGTTCCCTCTGCCTACCCTGTTATGTGCGGGATAAATCGTGAAGCTAAAAAAAATACAAGACACATAACATGAGATATAAGTTTGTGTCGTCAAGTACTGAGAGATTACTTGATGACTCAAGTCTTATATCTCATAAGGGCGGAGAGTAGAGGGTGGAGTGTCTGACACTAGCATCTTACGCGTAATAAAATGTAATGCTGGAAAAATAACGCACTGTATATATTTTACATTGTTAATTTATCTTTACAATTAATTAAATTTCTCCACTCCCTAAGGTCCTCCTTCACTAGGCTAGAAAAGCGAGAATAAAGACACTAAAGTCCGAATGCAAGTAAGACAAAGGTTTTGTATTAGAAAATGGGCACAATGTAAGATTTTGTAAATGGAAACTAATAAGAACTATTAACTGAAGTAGTATACTTGGGAAATATGCTAAGTAGAGATGGTAACAGAATGAACGGTGCCGTAGCTATGTTGTTCATGAAGCAGAACGTCAGTGTCGCTGCATGTTTATCTGTACAGTGTACACAATGCATTTCTGGTTCAGATGCTATAATATGGCAGTGAAAGAAAATGAATGCTGTAGAGATGCAATCTCTTCGGTGAATATGCGAAAGATCTGAGCTGATCAAATCCACAAGTATGAATTATTAAGAACGTGCTCAGATAGTTTGGGCACGTTGAGAGACTGAGTGATGAAGTATGGTAAAAATGATATATAAAGCAAAAGTGAGCAGCAAGACTACTGGAGGCGTTGTTAGCGTAAAAATCGTTAGAATTCTCCGCAGAGCATGAATGAAGAGGCTAATGGGAGTAGACGAGGCGAAAGAAGTTTGCAGGGACCGCAGCGTTTGACGCTCCGTTCTCTAGGGATAAAGCGTGAAGCTTTGTAAGTTTCTCCACTCACTAAGTCACCCCACTTTTACATAACTTCAGTGAATTTTGACATGATGAAATACATAATATAAAGAATTTTATATAAAAATTTTCTGAAATAAAATCAAAGTAACAATCAATAAGTATTACACATTTCTAAAGTACTAATGGCGTACAAAGTATACTTTAATAAAAAATTATATTACCTGCCGAAAAAGCGACTCTATAGATATATTATTAAGGTCCAACACGTCTTGTAATTTGTGTAAGTCTCTCTTCTCATCTTCATCCGAGACAAATGGAGAATGTAGTGTAGGAGTAATTTTGAGCGTTTTAAATATAAATTCTGACGTTACATTGTCTGGTAATGTCCTGTTAATGTTAAAGAATATATATATATATATATATATATATATATATATATATATATATATATATATATATATATATATATATATATATATATATATATATATATATATATATATATATATATATATATATATATATATATATATATATATATATATATATATATGTATATATATACATATATATATTTCACAGTGTCCCCTCCCTAAGGACGCCTCCTCTTTCACTAAAATTTCAGGCGTATATATAATACATATTTTTAAAACTTGTTTAAATATAAACGCAGCGGGACTCGAACCCATGTTTCAAGCAAGCCGTATGTGGGCTATTACCACTAAGGCATTGTAAAATCAAGCCGTCGTTAACATCTCTGTTGGAAGATTGTTACAAATATCTACAGTTATATATATGTATATAAATAATCTAAGAAAACGGACTATGATGCAATACTCTGTTTATCAGTTTTCTTAGATTATTAAGACAGTGGTAAAACTTTGGTGATTCAATTAAGTATATTCACATCTACGAGTATACACAACAGTATCGAACCGTATTAGTAACAAGGGGACGGAGAAAGAAGGGACTAAGCAACGGAGTGTCTTAACACTAGGTTCATATAGTTTCTGCGGTTCCCTCTGCCTACCCTGCAATATGCCGGATACAGCGTGAATATATAAAATAAAAAAGGGAAATTATTGACATACAAGGTTTTGTCAGCTGTGTAAATAAAATATAAATTAAACTGTACGTAAATTATTGTTACATTGTACTACCCTTAACATCAACCGAACATAATTATTTTACCTTATTCAATATTATTTACGAAACATTCTACCCAGAATCCATGTTCAGTAAATAAGCAAAAACAAGCCGGATAAAAGAGGATTTATTGTGAAATATTTATTTATAGGTATATCTGTTAGGTGCTAATGTTGTTAGTAATTAAGTGTTTTTTTAGATATATCTAATAAGGTACTATAGTTCTTTGATATCAATTTAGTTCCAAAACTAATTTTAAATCAATTTCTATTACTTTCGTCTATTTTTTAAGGAAGACGTAGCGTATGCATCAATAAATACATTAATATAGGTAAATAAAGGTAGGCGTATCTTTCAATATACTTAACAACTTTCTTTTATTGTAACAACAAATATTTTAATTATAATTAAAAAAAATCTAGTGTCAACACACTCTGCTTTTCATTTAAATTTCATATATATATATATATATATATATATATATATATATATATATATATATATATATATAATATATATATATATATATATATATATATATATATATATATATATATATATATATATATATATATATATATATATATATATATATATATATATATATATATATATATATATATATATATATATATATGTATATATATATATATATATAAATATATATATATATATATATATATATATATATATATATATATATATATATATATATATATATATATATATATATATACAATACTTAAAGGAAAAAAGATATGTTTTATTAATTTAGCTAAAATCATTTTCATTGATAAAATATATTTGGAAGTATCCTAAAAGCGGTTCAACTATTTATAAATTGAAATAGCTTAGAGCAGTGTTGTGACCTAAGCGTGGCCTATAATAATAGGCCTAGGCTACTTTAAAATGTGTGCTAAATTTACTACTGTCGTATTTATCGTATCTGTTCTACAGTTCTATCGATTGTTTTCAGTAGTTTCTTTCTGAAACCAACGGTGGAATTTTTCAGGAAAAGTACTAAGTAATAAGTAAGTAAGTACTAAGTCAATATATTTACATATTTAAGGTATACGCAATTGAAACAATTTCATTAATTCCAACCTTTCCTCTGACGCTATCCATAAATAATCGCAAATAATTATATGTATATAATAACTTTTTAACAACTAAGTCTGAGGTCAATATAATATTATACAGGGTGTAGATGTTACCGCGACCTTAATTTAAAGCATAGTATTAACTAACCTTTATAAACTTGGTGCAATTATAAAAGTAATATCTTCACAATAAAAAAATGCTTTTCTTTCAAACAAAATATATAATTAAATTACTGTTCAAAATAAAACTCCATTGGTCAAGTATGACGCAACGTACGTATCCTGTCAGAGCGGGAGAGATATCCTCCTTCTAATTTGGTTATTTTATTGAATGAAAGGTGAGAGATTGACAACGTTTAATTGTCTTTTTCTAATATGAGACTATACGTCACTCATATTTAATAAAGACTGCCTCACGCGTTACACAGCACCTATAAATATCGTGAAATGGGAAAAATGATCTTATGCAGTATTGATAATTGTTAACTACTTTTTTATATATAGCCTTGAAATATTTTACCCTATGGGTAGTTTTTCCAAAAGCCGCGTTGTCAGATACACTCTATTACTAATTAAATAACATCTCGAATTTATGACAACCAGGCGTCATCGTTGTATATTTCATTTTTAACGTCTAAATCGGATCATCTATGAAGATAATTGCATTCACTTCACATTCATTTACAGGCATGTAACTTAGTAAGCATATACATTCTGAATCTTTAGTACTCTATTTTTATCAATTCTAGGACATTTAGTGCTATCCAGCGTAACTTAACCACGCCATATATATATATATATATATATATATATATATATATATATATATATATATATATATATATATATATATATATATATATATATATATATATATATATATATATATATATATATATATATATATATATATATATATATATATATATATATATATATATATATATATATATATATATAATATAAAAATATTATTGAGTATCTGTAACTTTTAATACTTGCCCAGAAATGCTTTGTAACTTATGAATAAAGCAATTCAATTTGGCACTAATAAATAATGAACTCAGAGTTTAGTTTCAGTACTACCAACTCACTGCAGTACACACTTACTTACTTTGCTTACTTATTGCACTTTAATATATTATTATGTAGGTCAGTAGATAGCTATATATAGTTTTAATGACAAGCTGATATATATATATATATATATATATATATATATATATATATATATATATATATATATATATATATATATATATATATATATATATATATATATATATATATATATATATGTTTATTTTAAAGAACATATGTATATATTGTCATATATGTTACAGGTAAATACAACATATAGTTGTATAAGGCCGAAGCCGTGGCATATGTCTGACCGTAAACACAACAATTTCGGGTTCGATTCCTACTTAAAGATAACGAATTAATTTCATTTCCTCGCGCTTACAACAAGAGGAAACGCGTCGTTTAGTTCCGCAACTCAAAACGTAATGTCTCAAAAATTGAGCGGAAAATGGCGTTTTTTGTTTTAACATATATAAGATTTTATATGTATACATATACACGGATATATGTCTTGACATAAAAGATTATAATAAAAATATATTCATTAAAGCTCGAATTCCATTAGAACAGAGCTTTCGAACCCAGAGCTTTAATTTTAAATGTCATCAAACGAAGCCCTCAAATATATGATTATATTATATTTTAATATATAAACATATAATTATGACAGCTGTTGCTATTGTCATAGTATCACATTTGTTTTACAAATATACCTAATTATTTAACCAGTGCTTATAGCGAACTATTTATTAAATATAACAATGGAGTAATATTAAAACGAGTTTTCGCATTCATTATTGGAATTGCAAATTATAAATTGTAATACAATCTATTACTTGTTAATGATTTGTAAAATGAAATTACAATTAAAATATTAATGTTTCAGTTTTTTGTTCAGAGAAATTAGGATTTATCATTCATTTGTATATATATATATATATATATATATATATATATATATATATATATATATATATATATATATATATATATATATATAGATAGATACACTCTTTATTGTACACCCATATGATATGACAATGAGAAACACTATTTAAATAAAATATACAATAGGCGACCTTATCGCTATAACAGCGATCTCTTCCAGGCAACCTTAAGGCATAGGAAATAATGGGGAGGAAAAAAGGGTTGAGGGTGTGAATAAATATAATTATTATGAATAGTAATTATAATGCATACTAATAAAATATATACATAAACATGTACATAACAATACATATACATATATACACACATATACATACATACATATACATATTAACACCTACATACACATACATACACATACACACATATACATAAATACCTACGTACATATTATCGTAGAGGTTCAGAGGGCTTGAAAATGTAATTTTAAAAGTTTTTTAAAAGTAATTAATGATTTTGCCCTCTTCACATTTAGAGGCAAATCATTCCATAGTCTACAGGCTGTTACTGTGAAGGAATTAGTGACGAAGGAAGAGGAGTGTGAAGGTATTTTTAGAATGAGATTTTTATTAGAGCGCAGACTTCGGGTATGAGAATGTCCCAAAAATTTAAAACACGCCTTTAGATATGGTGGGGTTAATGGATCAAACAGCACACAGTAAAGAAGGTGAAGAATATGACTATTCCTGCGAAGACGGATTGGGAGCCACTTGAGCTTCTTACGAAATTCGGAGACGTGGTCGTACTTTTTTAATCCAAAGACGAACCGAATAGCTAGATTTTGTAAACGCTCAAGTTTGTTTAATTGCTCCTCTTTTAAATCAAGATAACAAGAGTCAGCGTAATCAAGAATTGGTAAGAGGAGAGATTGTGCCAATGCAATTTTGGTTGGAATAGGTAGAAAATTGCGTAATCTTCGGAGATATCCTATCGATGCAAACATCTTTCTGCTCACCTCACTCACCTGCGGATCCCATGACATATTATGGTCAATAATGACTCCAAGGTTTTTAACAGTAGTACTATAAGGTATCATATGGCCATTTAAAAGTATTGGAGTTTATTGTTGTAATTGTATGCTAATTTGTATATATATATATATATATATATATATATATATATATATATATATATATATATATATATATATATATATATATATATATATATATATATATATATATATATATATATATATATATATATATATATACAAATTAGCATACAATTACAACAATAAACATGCAACATGAACATGTTCTGTATACTGAGGACCGTCGTGGCGCAGAGGCGCAACGTCTACCTGTAGCACGACGGTGTCTTGGTTCGATTCCCACTCGGGGAAGATGGATTTTTCTATTTCCATTTTCTTCGCTGTGGAAATTAGGCAAAGCACGGCGTTGAGTTCCACCACTCAACAAGCAATGCCTCGAAAAAGGCGGAAAGTGGGGACAGAGAAAACAGGGACTAAGCAACGGAGTGTCTTAACACTAGGTTCCTATGGTCCTTGCAGTTTCCTCTACATACTCTGCCATATGCAGGATAAAGCGTGAAGATAAAAAAAATCTTTACTATAAAAAACTTAAGAAATTTCCTTCCCCCCTTTGCTTATTGATTTTCTCCCCAAGCGGCAATCGAACTCGCAACCGTCTCAGACAGACGATGTGCCACTGCAGCATGACGGACCTAACTTTATACTTTGCTTAAGAACATTATCTGTAATAGTTCTTTATATTATTTCACATTAAAATACAAACTTAAAAGCTTAACTTATTTACTAATACAGTACTTAGAAATATTTAATACTAACAGGTTGGTCGAGAAAGCTTTGGCCGCCGCTTTCGAGATGATATTTAAATCGCATATAGTCACAGCCGGAAATGGAATATCCCAAATAGCTCCTTGAGTGCTTTCTACCACCTGAAACAAATATACTATAAATATATAATTAAAGCTCTTTATATATAAATAACTCGATAAGCTACAGTTTACATAAATAAAAACGAAACGTTTATAATAATAATAATCGATTGTGTATGTACTGATTTGTTTTATTTACGAATTAGGTTATTTTATTATTTAGATTTTCAAATTTTTGTCCTTGTGTATAGGAAGGACCTTCGTTGCGCAAAGGCGCAGCGTCTGCCTTCAAACGCGACAGTTTGTGAGTTCGATTCCCGCGCGGACGAGATGGAAGTGCGGCATTACGTTCCGTCACTTAACACGTTATGCCACCAAAAGGTGGAAAGTAGAGAACGAAGTGTCTTAATATTAGGTTTCCCCTGCCTACCCTAAAAGCGGGATAAAGTGTACGGCGTAGTGTACAAACTGAGAGATCGCAATTCAACGTTTATTTTGCCAGAAGAGAAATTGAAGATTATCCATCTCCTTCATCCATGGGATCCAGCCATGGGAATTCAAGCTTGAACCTATTGAACCACCATCATACTTATTAGTATTGACGTGATATGATGGAAGAGATCTCTCGTTATTTGCTAATTGCAAACTAAAGATGAGAAAAAATAAAATTACTTTCTTTACGCCACAGATACTACCAGCAATTATATATATATATATATATATATATATATATATATATATATATATATATATATATATATATATATATATATATATATATATATATATATATATATATATATATATATATATATATATATATATATATATATATATATATATATATATATATATATATATATATATATATATATATATATATATATATATATATATATATATATATATATATATATATATATATATATATATATATATCTATATATATATATATATATATATATATATATATCTATATATATATATATATATATATATATATATATATATATATTTATATATATATATATATATATATATATATATATATATATATATATATATATATATATATATATATATATATATTTCTATATATATATATATATATATATATATATATATATATATATATATATATATATATATATATATATATATATATATATATATATATATATATATATATATAAATGAAAAAATAAAAAAACTCTCGATAAAAACAATATAAACTTCAATAAAGTCATATTGAGCTGGTGTGTGTGTCGACAGGACGCGTCAGTTCACACCTTTCAATAGCCCACGCAATATCCCTAAATTTAACATTTCAATATAAAACTCTATCTACATTGTTAAACAAATGCACCTATACTTTATTTCATTGAAATTTTTATATCGAGAATGTATTGGAATTTATTACTATCATTTACATGTTGATACCTTACTGATAAATTTTATAAAATACAGCCTTTATTATATGAGCAATTTGAAAATTTAATATATATATATATATATATATATATATATATATATATATATATATATATATATATATATATATAATATATATATATATATATATATATATATATATATATATATATATATATATATATATATTTTGTAACATAATAAAATGTACAATCTGCGATACATATTCTACTATATTTATTAAACCTACAAAATGAGAATAAACTCACATCCATCTTGTCATCATCATATTTTTTGTCAAATAGTTCTTTGTCAAACACTCAACACGCAATGCCTCGAAAATGGCGGTAAGCAGAGAATGGAGCGTATAACCTTTCCTGTGATTTCTTCTGCCTACCCTGCCATGTGCGGGATAAAACTTGAAAGTAGATTAAATTATAGCATAAAAAATGTTAAAATCATTTTAATTTCACTTCCATTTAAATATCTAAATCATCGTGAAGATTTTCTCTCATATCATCATCCTGATAAGACAGTAAAAAACAAAGACTTTGGGCAGAAGAATTTAAACGCCCAGGTAAAAACTAATTGCAAAATATGCACAGATAATATAGAATTATAATGAAAAAGTAACATGCGTTTGCCGATTGCATTCAAATAATAAGATTTAATACTCACAATCTAATCGAAGTTATTTAATCACAATGTTTAATAATTCGAAATACTTGTCACGTGTTTTTCTTATCTTTTTACTATAGTGAGCTTCAAAATAGCAGTACATACAATAGAGATATGAGGTAATAAACTTTTTTAAATAAAATTATTTATTTATATGTGATTAGTTTTATAAGATCTGCAATAAAGAGATATTTAAGATGGTAGGTACTATATGTATTAAGTAAATGATATTTGGGTTTTGGGATTGATGATAAAGTTTGGGTTAGTATTAGGTGATGAATGATTAAATGATAAAAATAGATGAGAAACTAGCATCGTTGATAAAACAGGGGAGATCTTCGAAAGATACTGTGTATTTTTATGATTTTCACAGTGAAAGACTTAAAGATAACATATAAAAATACTGTGTAGATAAAATTGCAGTATGATCATGTAAAAATAAGTATGAAAAAATCAATTACAATATTATATAATGCAATATTTACGCTGTTTTACGCTGATTATCTTTTATATACATATATATATATATATATATATATATATATATTATATATATATATATATATATATATATAATATATATATATATATATATATATATATATATATATATATATATATATATATATATATATATATATATATATATATATATTATATATATATATATATATATATATATATATATATATATATATATATATATATCGATATTCTGACATTGACCGAATACAATACGGCCTTGGAACTGTATCCATATAGTCAGTAGGGTAGCAGTAAAAAAAATACACAATTTCTTTAAAATGGAAGAACAAGGCATCTACGTACAAAGAATACTAATGAAGACATACGTAAACGCAAAAAAAAATTAAATAAATATTAAATAAAGCCTATAAAGCTGCCGTTAGCAAGTTGTTTAATATTTACAACCTATGCCTGCCTCTGTTACCAACGTTAAAAATAGAATTACATTTTTATATCGTTTTCGAACAGGTCTTGTTGAATCTCTATCTCTCTTTTACCTCTCATCACATATACCCTTCAATAGGTCTTTATGTCTTTACCTGAATTAAGTCCAGTATCATCGATACCAAATATATATCGATACTCTGTGCGTGCCTAAACATTATCAAAATAAACAATAAATATAGAATTTGTAAATGAAATGATGCACTTTATTGTATATATAATACTATTCCGTTACGTTTGTATTTGAAAAATATAAAACATCGTCCAAATACGAGTCCAGGTAACTAGTTTATTAGTTTCAAGATAGTGAGTCAACGGAAAGTGCTATTTATAAAACTTCATAAGCTTTGCAATATGATATTCTATTTTTATCCTTATGAGATCCTATTTTTTTGGGGGCTTCATTACCTTAAAAGGAAAACAACAGCTTTTATAGAATCCTTTTGTTCTCCGTCTGTCTGTACTGTCAAGACCATTTTCTCTAAATCATAACGAAAAAATGAAATAATAAAGTCTAAAATAGGAAAGCTTTTGTGGCTAACAGCACCTTTTGATATATCTCTTGCATTTTACTGGCAAAAACGTTTGCACAACCCAAGGTAATCAATCGATATCAAAAACACGTGCACCATACATTAAGTGTGTAAGTATAGGGATTAATTTTATGATTAAAGAAATTATTCAGTTTATTTCGGTGCATCACGAGGCTTTGTAAAGATAAGGCAAATGATATATATATATATATATCTATATATATATATCTATATATATATATAATATATATATATATATATATATATATATATATATATATATATATATATACATATATATATATATATATATATATATATATATATATATATATATTATATATATATATATATATATATATATATATATATATATATATATATCTATATATATATATTATATATATATATATCTATATATATATATATATATATATATATATATATATACATATATATATATATATATATATATATATATATATATATATATATATATATATATATATATACATATATATATATATATATATATATATATATATATATATATATATATATATATATATATATATATATATATATATATATATATATTATATATATATATATATATATATATATATATATATATATATATATATATATATATATATATATATATATATATATATATATATATATATATATATATTACAATAATTACCTGTATGTCACAGATTTTTAAGTAAGCCAAGTTTATAAAAATAAGACCTAACGCAACGCAGAAATATTAAAAACGAACTACTAATCACTTCGAAGGAACGGAAATAATTAAATATATTTGTATCAAACAGCGCCATCTATTGATCGTTTTCCAGTTTCTGTGATCAAAAATATAAAAATATTTACAAGTACAATTCCACATTAGCGTTATTTTTATAGAAAAGCAAAGCTTTAAAATATATTTTTTATTTTCAATGGATAACCTATAAATTTGCAATAGAGACAATCGTAGTGAAACGCTTCTTATATATTTCACACTGATTCGGCCCCCTAAGTATAACATGCTAAAGATGGAACTGTATGTATATGTATATATATATATATATATATATATATATATATATATATATATATATATATATATATATATATATATATATATATATATATATATATATATATATATATATATATATATATATATATATGTATATATATATACGTATATCATTTCTTTCATCTCTATCTAAGTATCTGCTCGTAGAAACGTTAGAACGCGTAATTTTTTTAACCGTCATGAAAACTGACGTATTTAATTTAATTTGAAATTTCAAAACAATGGGCCTCTCGTCAGACATAATATATGACTCGACTCGTCATAAACTCTTAGACTAATAACCATATAAATTAAGTACTTTAACTTTTACATAAATTTTATACCCCTACTTCTTTAAAATTCCACAAAAAAAATTACCTGTCATATATTTGATGAATGTAAATAAGAAAATATACTATAAAAAAAAATGGTTGCCTGTAAAGTGGGTTTTACGGGCGAAAATTTTACGTGACAACGTCTTTTTCTCGGTAGAATATTTATTGATATGATTAATAATTATAATATAAATTGCACAAATTTTAACTATAGAAATATATGTTGTTTACTAAAACATTGTACATGTGTCAAGTGATACGCGCGGCGGACCGATCATAGTTCGGTGACAGTTGACACATCGTTACGTTACCTTTTTCATATGTGACTCCGAGCCGCAACCTAGTTTAAGACGTTGTCACGTCAATATAAAAAATATAGTCAATAATATAGTTTATATGTTGGAATAACTAGTGCCATCTAGTAGCGAGTAGAATTGGTTTTTTGTACAACGACACGACAACTACGACGATACGATACGATTTTGGTCATTATAATACCTGTGATTCTTTATTTTAAATTAATTTATTATTAAAAAGTGTGTAAGTAAATGATTTATAGGTATTGATTGAAACTGCTAATAACCTATTTAGTAGAAATAGGTTATTAGCAGTTTTAATCAAGACAGAAAAAGTTATGCTCACAAAGCAACGGTGCCTTACTCATTACGTTAAGTGTGACGTATCAGTGAAACATTGGTGAAGTCGATTTCATCTGTCACATGTTTTTAGAAACCCTAAAAACTATAAATAGTTAAGAGTCCTGTCATTAACCAACTCTCTAGAGAGACCTCCATGACCATATTTTTTGCCACATCGACTTGCATTATCACATATCTTATCAAATTATATATCATAGTGGCAGATTTATTAATTAATTCATACTTTATTTATTAGCCGTACTATGCATTTTAGGGTTTAATAAACCTTTTAAAATAGATAATGGTAAGCTATGTATTAAGTTTTTTTTTTTTTTTTTTTTTTTAGCTTCACGCTTTTATCCCGCACATGGCAGGGTAGGCAGAGGGAACTGCAGGAACCATAGGAATCTAGTGTTAAGACACTCCGTTACTTTAGTCCCTGCTTACTTCGTCCCCGCTTTCCGCCATTTTCGAGGCATTGCGTGTTGAGTGGCGGAACTCAACGCCGCTCTTTGCCTTAGTTGCCAGAGCGAAGAAAATGGAAATAGAAAAATCCATCTTCCCCGACTGGGGATCGAACCCAGAAACCGTCGTGTTAGTCGCGTTACAGGCAGACGTTGCACCTCTGCGCCACGACGGTCTTCATGTATTATTATATGTATTAAGTTGATATTTGTAATGCATTTTTTTCTTTCTTTTATATCTTCATGCTGTGTCCCACTCATAGTATGGTAAGCAGAGGGATTCGCAGGACCCGTAGGAACCCGTAGTGTTAAAACACTATTCTCCGACAACCGCCATTCGAAACTTTTACTTTGGTAAAAAGCTTTGCCTAATTACCAAAGGTAAGATAATGGAAAATAATCCATCCACCTCGATTGGGAATCGAACCCAAAAACCGGTCCGTTTACAGGCAAACGCTGTGCTTTTGCGCAACAACAGTCCTCATACAATTTATTCCTTGTAGTTAGTGATGAAAGTTATCAAATATATGCTATAGTAAAAAGAAAAATATGTTCGGATATATATACGGATTTACATGGTTCGTTATTAAGAAATATCTATTAAGAAGAAAATACTAACAAAAACACTCAAATTTAATGACAATCTTTTTAAAGTACTACTAATGTTACAAATATGGTGGCATAAAAACTTGTATGTAGCGGGACTCAAACTCACGTCCCTTGAATATCATCTATGCTTTCTAGTCCACACTTTTCAGATTTGCCAGAATTGAAGAAATGTTTATATATAGTAGACATTGAAGTTAAATCAATACTTTTAATTTTTAGTCGAGGCCGTCTTTATGCAGTCAAATAGCCTCTACTTACGCCTGTAAACGGTTGCAGGTTCGATTCCTACTAGGGGAGAATGAATTATTTCATGGCGCTTTAATTAGAACAAAAGACTATTACTAGAGGCTAGCCCTCTATACTTGAGCATTGTCAAAGTTATGTAGTACGAATAAGGTTAGTTAGTTCAAATGCTCAAAAATGTAGATAATTACATATTTATATTACATAATATGTGATATATATTCACTTGTACATATGTACAAGTAAATATTATTTTTTATTTTTGTATGTATATATTGTATTTGTATGTATACATTATTTACATAACAACATATAGGACATGTTAATGAATACCAATTGTAATACTTTTTAAAGATATATATACATATAAAATTGTCAGTAAGTATTTAGAAAATAGGATAATAGGCTGGAAATGTTAATAAAAATTAAAAGTTATGAATAAATGAACTTAAAAATACTTACCGTAACTATAGGATTCCTGGCGTACCACTTGTACGCTGTGACGACGAAAAAAGTTGCACAGATCACGCTGATTATAACCGCTATGCCCCACACGCTTCTGGTAAAGAATATATTTTTGTTATATATATATATATATATATATATATATATATATAATATATATATATATATATATATAATATATATATATTATATATATATATATATATATATATATATATATATATATATATATATATATATATATATATATATATATATATATATATATATATATATATATATATATATATATATATATATATATATATATATATATATATATATATATATATATCATTGCTCTTGTTATATATAATAGTACCATTTTTTATTTTATACAATAGTTAGGAATAGGCCTACCAGGGAAACCACGTAAAAAAAATCGCGCCATGTACACACCCTTCCGGGTGGCGCAGAAACGTGTGCATATTATGGAGAATACAGCTTTTACAACATTTCACACCGCTGTATCTCCGGAAGAATGAATAACAAAAAAAATAGGTAAATGTATGATAAGCAACTTTGTTCTCACCTATTTTTATGATAAAAGTTACCGTTAGGCTGAAAATCTCAAAAAAACTATTTTTGTAACCTTTGACTTTGTCTTCGGATCGATGTGGAAAATTTACAAATTGTTCAAAATAGGATCTCTAACATTCACACCAATTTTCAGAAAGGTGCGAATAAATGTAACCTTACCCCTATCATATTGTCGCTCGCAATTTGTTTTATTTATCTTCATCGTGGACCCATTAGTGTTCAATGTAAATATTTCTAGATTATTTTTAACAGGTGGTTTTCTGTTTTGTAAATAGTATAACATATATTTATAACAGACAAGTGGATGGTCTTCAGGCGGCTTTACTGGTGATAGTTTTTCGCCATATACAACACCGTGCTCTGATGTGATATTGTAGTTAAACAGCTCCCGGGCTGATGGTTGGATATCGGACCCGCGCCTTTCTTAGCTGTTCTGGTAGAATTTGTTAAGATATGTCGATAATCCGAAATAACCAAGGAGACCTTATGCTTGCACCGCTATAGACCACTTAGGCGATTTAAAAAAAGGACAGAGAAGTGCCTTGAAAATTGAGGTATTCCTATATCCTAAAATTGGCAATGCATTTGGACTGGCGGTGTGTCCGCTGTTTATCAGATACCAGTTCATAACATATAAATAATAATAATATATAATATAAATAATAAAGATACTAAATGCAATCCTCATCCACATAACATATAAAAACACAAACCTCTCAGTCACACTAAGATTCTCCATAGCAATGTACTTAAAGCCGTGCAAATCAGTTCTTTTGCAAAACTGGAAGAACTTCGTCGTACAGTACTTCCATCTGGACATCTTGGCTGGTGTGTCATACATTTTCTTATGATGCTGCACTTGCGTCATCTTAGTTTGTCTGTAATGAACCATACTAGGTTTCA
Source organism: Dione vanillae (assembly GCA_037178615.1). NCBI lineage: Eukaryota > Metazoa > Arthropoda > Insecta > Lepidoptera > Nymphalidae > Dione > Dione vanillae. The sequence goes on from JAZFAU010000012.1 coordinate 241,594, forward strand.
TTGTTATTGAACGCAACCTTAACTCGTCTAATCGGTATCCTGTTTAGAATGAAAAATTATGAATGTCTATCCACAATGAAAAATAGGTATAGTATGTCACACGGACGTGTGTCGGTAATTATAATGCTTCGATCGAGTTGATGAGGTACTGGAGTGGGAGTCGTGAAAAAGTTTAGCTGAATTATTTAAATGTAGATGCTTGTATTAAAATTATATTTGATATGTGTTTTTTTATAATATTTTTTTTTTCTTTAGTCGTCATATATACAAAGTAGTATATATACAAAACACTATACAGCGTCTATAAAATTTAAATGAAAATTGCATTTTCATTGTATAAACAAAGGTTATCAATTTTTTTTATTAATTTTTTTTATAGCTTCACTCTTTATCCCGCATATTGCAGGGCTGGCAGAGGGAACTGCAGGAACCATGTGAACCTAGTGTTAAGACACTCCGTTGCTTAGTCCCTGCTTTCTCCGTCCACGCTTTCCGCCTTATTTGAGGCATTGCGTGTTGAGTGGCGGAACTCAACGCCGCGCTTTGCCTAGTTTCCAGAGCGAAGAAAATGGAAATAGATAAATCCATCTTCCCTGAGTGAGAATCGAACCCACAAACCGTCGCGTTTACAGGAAGCCGCTTACGCCTCTGCGCCACGACGGTCAATTGTTTATGCAATTAATTGTTTTTACTCTATTAATGAATAGTCTTTTAAGCTACAACTTAAAAAAATATCTTTTTAATGCCATTTAAAACTTTTAGACATAATTACTTTTTAAATGAAATATATTAAGTGATTAAAAGTATTGTCAGAAAAAGTCAAAGGTAAAAACATAGTTCAAACTCAAAGCAGACCCACAAATTATCATTTTGTATCGCTAACAATATTTACAGTTGCTATTATTTTTTTATTCATGAGAAGGTATAATTAAAATAAAAACGATAAGATCTTTATACTTAATAATTCATTTCAAGTACTTTTGTGTGAAACATCGCGTTTAGCCTTCACGATGCATTTCGATATTTCGAATCAATTATGATTAATTGATATGGTATGGTAAGCTTTTCTTAGTAAAATGCTATTAGGTTCAAATCCAGCTTATAGAGTAATATGGAGTTTGCCAATGAAAGCGGTAAGATTTTAAAATGAAATAAAAGAGTAATTTTGGCAAATTTGATTCTTTTTTTTTTTAGCTTTACGCTTTATCCCGCACATGGTAGGGTAGGCAGAGGGAACTGCTGGGACCGTGGGAACCTAGTGTTAAGACACTCCGTTGCTTAGTCCCTGCTTTCTCCGTCCCCGCTTTCCGCCGTTTTTAAGGCATTGCGTGTTGAGTGGCGGAGCTCAACGCCGTTTGCCGTTGATTTTGTTTGCTTTTATTAATTTTTGTTAAATCATAAATGGTATGAAATACTTTTAGTATTTCACGACATTTATGATTTAACAAAAATGTCTTGCAGATGGTTCATATAGTTAGTTATAGTTAGCTAGTTCATATAACGATGTACTACACTGAGTCATTAAACAGTACCCCGAGTACTGTTTAATGACCCAGTGTAGTACATCGGGTGGGATCGCACGTATGGTGAGTCGCACCTTGGCGTCGTGCTCGACAAGTCTTTGGTCTATTCACATAATTCTTCGACTACATTTTTTTAATGTCTTCACGCTTTATCCTGCACACGGCAGGGTAGACACAGGGAATCGCCGTTACAGAAACCATAGAAACCTAGTATTAAGACACTCCGTTGCATAGTCCCTGCTTTCTCCGTCCCCACTTTCCACCTATTTCAAGACTTTGCATGTTGAGTGGCGGAACTCAACGCTGCCCTTTGCCTACTATCCAGAGCGAAGAAAATGGATATAGAAAAATCCATCTTCCTCGTGTTGGAATTAACCCTCAAACGTCGCATTTACAAGTGCAAGCGCCACGACAGTCCTCGACTTTACATACCCTCACATAAAATAGCGGATGTAATTTTATTTGAAGAAACACTTAAGAAGAAGATCTTTCTTTGAGTCTAGAGCTCAAAGAAAAATCATCTTCAGAATCTACTATTACATTAGATTATATCTATCTTCTCGCTACTTACTGCTTTTCACAGGTTGGTTGAAAGAAATCTTTTATAGAGTTAAGTCCTTCTTTGCAAATTATATTTCTGTAATTCTGTCATATTTTCTTAATACAATAAATAATATTTATATTTTTAAATAGTAGGAGAATAAATAAACACGTTTTTTGCATATTGCAAACGTTGGCTGAAACCGATAAGGTCTACCGTGTGGCTCTAACGAGGAAAATAATTTTTAGAAAACGTCACTCAGGTGTGAGTCAAGATTAAAGTAGTATTAGTACACTTGGGAAATATAGAGATGCCAGTAACCAAATGAACGGAGAAAAGCTGCATTGTTTAATAAATAAATAAATTAAAAATAAAAAAAAAAATAATAATAAGAACTCATAACAAGGCATTGAGTGTTTGAATTTTTTCTTACTACAACGTCATTTAACATTTTTAATGAAAAAGAATATACACTTATAAATATTTTTGAAAACGAAAAACTACATTATTGTGATTGGAAAGCTATGATACTATGATTACTATAGGTCATTATTGCACGAACGGTAGTTAATCATGGACACACAACTACTTGCCATTGTAATAATAAACTGTTTAAACACGTTGAGGGGTTAAAAAACCTCCATGTTATCATATATTATAAGATATTACTAAAAAATACAATATAATATAAAATTACAAAATAAACACATTTTCAAGTGGCACATACATATTTATTAATTCCATAGAGATAACGATGACAATAAATGCAATGGATAGTGTCACTGACAATATAAAATACAATAATACAAAAATATTATATACCTACATTTAATAGGTTAACGTCATGATAGCGTAGTAGACGCATATCGGAATAAACACAGTGGTTTAAAATTCAAATACTTACAATTGTATTTAACTGGTAATGCAGGGTTTAAGTATATAAAATAAATTCAAAGTTTCTTTACTAAGGAAATCAGGTTCGTAAATTGAAAAAAAGGAAGTATAACTTATTTTTTTATGATATATTAATATATAATTAATATTTACAATAATATACCTATATATATATAATATATATATATATATATATATATATATATATATATATATATATATATATATATATATATATATATTTTATATATATATATATATATATATATATATATATATATATATATATATAAATATAATATATATATATATAATATATATATATATATATATATATATATATATATTATATATATATATATATATATATATATATATATATATATATTTTAACTCTCATTGTATTTAAAATATATTTTAAACTAATTGTTTAATATACTATTTTGAGC
>JAZFAU010000012.1:250000-270000 GCA_037178615.1 Dione vanillae
ACTAAACATATGAAATAATATTAAAAAAATTAAAATAGGCATATATAATAAGCATATTGGTACAAAATATGTATTATAAAGTCCACATACGTATAATTATTTTTATAGCAGTCGGGGAATTACCAAGGGGATTTCAAATTTACTACAATAATAAAAAAAATGATAAAACATGACTAACTTAGTATATTTTAAACCATTTGACAATGGCATTGTGTTGATAAGAAATATAATTTTTACAAAATCCAACGCCGGAACCCAACGCCACGCCTCCCTAGTTGCCAGAGCGAAGAAAATGAAATAATTCATCCTCCCTGAGTGGGAATCGAACCCACGAACCGTTACAATTACAAGCAGACGCTACGTCTTTGCGCCACGATGGTCTTCAATGTCTGATTTTTTTTACTGACATTTTGACTATTCCATTCTATAGACAGACTTTTAATTGGATTTGAGTCAATCATCCAAATAATAACACCAAATTTATCATAATAGTGATGGCCTCGTTCACTGGGAAAATTGAGTGTACTATTTTAAAAAATAAGAAAAAAGCATTCATTCGTGTTTATTCGCTTATTCTAAAGATGTGCTTGTGCGAACGTACACACATACAAAAGAAATGTCTATGTTCAGTGTCAAAAAAATTTAAAGAAAATACAGCCAATAACATGTTCGCTCATAAATCATCATCATCATCATAATTTTAAAATAACACCATAAAAATAATTCCACTAATTATTGTTTGATATCACAGCTTTAAAATTAAAAAAAAATCATATAAAATTATTCTACACCTAATATCCGTAACTAATTGGTGATACAAAATAATGTTCCGTTACCGGAACCGATATAATATTCTTTATATGTCCGTATCTGTACCCATATCCGTATAAAGTCCCTATCTATATATTAAAACTTATTATTCGAAACATCGCTTTAACAATCAAACTATTCTGCCTCAAGTTCAATTTGAAAACAGCCTATAGCCTCCAAATCATTATATAGTAACTTTCACAACAGATATTAAAATTTTTCAGTTGAAAAGATTTAAAATATATATATATATATATATATATATATATATATATATATATATATATATATATATATATATATATATATATATATATATATATATATATATATATATATATATATATATATATATATATATATATATATATATATATATATATATATATATATATATATATATATATATATATATATATATATATATATATATATATATATATATATATATATATATATATATATATATATATATATATATATATATATATATAACATAAGAAACACACGAATTAATTAAAAAACACTTACTTGTGTAAAACAACTCTCAGTAGCTGTATGAGCTATAATAACCCACGGGGCAGGTAGCTTCAGTTTCGACATCGGTCCCTCAACGGGTTGTGCTAACCATTCAGAACGGGATACTATTCTTAAATAATCAGACGTTGTTAATAATGGATTATCTGGAATTTTATAATATGTGATAAATGATTTAAAATTTAAAAACGTTTCGATGTGACATGACAAAGAGCGAGGTTAATGTGCCAGAGTCCCTCTAACTAATGTCTACTCTGCTATATTCAAGTTGAAGCATTTGTACTTAAAGCTTCAATTTTAAAAAAATCTAGTATATTAAATAGCTTTTTATTATTTTATGTCTTCACGCTTCACGCTTCACGCACGTGACAGGGTAGGCAGACGGAACTGCAGGAACCATAGGAACCTAGTGTTAAGACACTCGCCCACTTAGTCCCTGCTTTCTCCGTCTCCGGTTTAAGTAGCTCATAATAAGACTATTATTATTATTAGCTTCACGCTTTATCCTCCACATAGCAGAGTAGTAGGCAGAAGGAACCATAGGCGACATGTGAACCTAGTGTTAGAACACTGTCTTGTTCGCTTTCTGCCTTTCCAGACATTGTATTTTGAGTGGCGGAACCCAATGCCGCGCTAGCCTAATTTTTAGAGCAAACAAAATGGAATAATCCATGTTTCCGAGTGGGAATCGAACCCGCAAACCACTGCGCCACGACGATCCTCCGTCAATAATTCCATTATCAAACAATCTATACTTCTATTATATAACAAGCTATACTTTTACTTCATTGAACAATAATTAAAATTCCATCTAATATGTTATCAGTAAATTAACATGTACTAGAAAAATTAAAAGTTTGCAATTAAAATTTTAAACAATTATAACGGTAAAAAAAATTTTTAAGACTACATAATCTTAACATAATTTTAATACAAAAAGTAACAGACAGTATCATTCTATCTATCTATCTATCTATCTATCTATCAATCAATCTATCAATCTATCTATCTATTTATCTATTTATCTATCTATATATCAATCTAATTATCTATCTACCTACTTTCATTTTAACACATCATACCTTGGCTATGTTTCAATGAGTGTTTAGCGACAAGCTTCCTCTTGTGTGCACCACCTACCATACATTTAACAGTAGTTTCTTTTGTTAGTAATGAAAATAATAATATCAATGTTAGAAGCAAAAATATTGTTGACATGATGAACACTTGGAAATTCTGAATACAAGATCCCACCACCGTTGTATTAGCTGAAATAAATAATTTATTTTTTTATATCTTTATGGTTTTCCTTAATCTGTATTTGATTATTAGGCTGTTAAATACATATACATAGAACATATACACATATATACTTATTAAGGGATTGGAGTAACTACTAAATGATTTGAAATGGATAGTCCATTTATTTAAGAAGGGTATCGAAGAAGAATTATATAGACTATAGGCTATATTACATTAGATTAACCATTTTGATGTAATCCACTGTAACTGTAGCATGTGTCATATGTCATGTGTAAGTATCAATTAATTTCACTTGAACACTCACAACATAAATCTGCAGATATAATTGTGTTTTTAACTAGCTTACTCACTTTCCTCATCCAATTTATCAGTGACTCATCTTTGTTAAAAGAGTTACAATTTTTTTTTTTAGCTTCACGCTTTATCCCGCACATGTCAGGGTAGGCAGAGGGAACTGCAGGAACCGTGGGAACACAGTGTTAAGACACTCCGTTGCTTAGTCCCTGCTTTACCCGTCCCCGCTTTCCGCCTTTTTCGATGCATTGCGTGTTGAGTGGCGGAACACAACGCTGCGCTTTACCTAGTTTGCCAGAGCGAAGAGAATGAAAATAGAAAAATCCATCTTCCCCGACTGGGGACCGAACCCAGAAACTGTCACGTTACACGCACACGTTGCGCCTTTGCGCCACGACGGTCCTCGCAAATTTTTTTTATTGCAAAAAAAATCAAATAATCATTTTAATTTAACTTGAAATATAATATTTAAACTTACTTTAAGATGAAGTCAAAAGGATATTAAATATGTATAGATTTGGTAATGTGTAAGATTGATTATTATTAAAAACAAAAGTGGCTACTAAATATTTGACTTATAATCTAAAAAATTCTTATCATTTAACGCTTACTAGCATATTTTATAGTAATTAGTTGAATTAAAAATTACTAAATATAATAAAAATATCACAATTTATTGCATTTATATTGGAGTTAATCAAAATGTAGTAAATAAATAATAATATTAATACAGCTACATTTACTTTTTTTAAACATAGTTATACACAAAATTTATTTTACTTAAACATATGTTACATACATTTTAGTAAATAAAAATAACACAAGTGATAGGCGACTGGGGAAACCATTAAAGTAGCAAAAATGTTTGTTACGGTTAAATGATTCAGTATATAAATATATTATGTAAATAAGCTTTTATTAAAATACTTCAATTTATACCTCAATTCATATATATACATACATTCAAATATATACATTATTAATTTAAAGTAAAGAAAATAATAAGTAATAATAAATATAATTCTATTGTAAAGTATAAACTGGTTAGAATCGATTTTTAAGACTTAACATATTTAATTATATTATGATTTATCTATGTATACAATTTCTATAAAATTAAATAATTTCATTAAAATGATTACTTACCTGTTACAAAAGTTTCAAAGTCAGGCTGAGAATCATGGTGACTGGTTTTATAAGGCAATAAAAACAATAAAGCAATTATACTTCCAATTATGGCTATACATACTGTGGAAAATGTTATCTTATGCCATAGTAAAATTTGTAATTTTTTTCCAGCTGGAAAATCGATTTAGATTCATTAGTATTATTTTCTAACTCATTAAGTTAATACAACAGATGAGTATGCAACAACTATGTCGAGAGAGTAATTTATATATTTATATTAGTAATTAGCTAGAATATTCACATATTATATTGATAACAACAGCTGAGTAACAATGGCATAAAGAAAATTAAATATTTGGTTTAGTTATATAAAATACCTAAGTTTCAATCGTTTATTAATTGTTTAATAGTTTTACAACTAATTTTATATGATAATAATATTAAAAAAACTATTTTTCTCCACTATCCATAATTTATATTCATCCATAAAACAAACAGAAACTAAACTGATTTTGTCAGCAAAAATTGCTTACATTTGGTAGCTTCTTCTTTGTGTGTATGTTCATGATCACAGACATCTTCATCTTTATCCTTAACGTAACTTGAGTTGTCTATACCAGATTTATCATGTACTACTTGTTTAATAGTAACAGGCCCATTAAAGTAAGTATTGTTACCAAATTGTATTTGTTCAGAATTTGCTACAGTAACTTTACCAAAAACTGGTACAGTATTTTGAATTAAATTTGAAGGAAGACTAGTTTTGTTATTGAACGTCCGTAAAACTTTTTGTTTTCGACTAGATGTATCGTTTTCCGTGTCACTTTCGTCAATCACTTGTAGATCACCCAAATCACCTTCAATTTTTATACCAATGTTGTAATTTGTACTAGGTTCATTTATGTGTAAAGCCATTTTTTAATTATATTAAACTCACATTTTAAATGATTTAATAATAAACTTTGTAGTTTGTTTTCATGTTAAGTAGATTAAACATGACTGCTAACCAACACAGATTAAAATATAGATTATAATAACACAGAATAACAACACAATTTTGACTCTGTTTTATTAGTCTATAATGATAATTAATAACCTTTTCATTCAATTTGTTTATAAAGTAAAAATATTAAGTAAGTTTTACTAATTTGAATGTTACTATTACTAATTGGAGGTAACTAGTATCAAGCGACTTAAAAGTATTTGACACTTTCTTTTTATAAAATTGAAAGAGAAGGTACTATATTCAAATGATTAAAATATATCGACAAAACTAGGCGTGGAAACATTAATACAAACTTATTTAAGATTCAACGAATTACCTAGCATACATAAATTTCTGTGATAACAGTAATTCTTTGATAAACACTATCGATACCGGAAAAACTCACTGCCGCGCTGCTCTGCCACTATCATGAATACTTTAATTCATTTAAACTTAATTAAGCAACCAAAGTAGGTATATATAGGATAGATGCATCAGTAGCTGACAAATTAGATAATGTTGCCAGTATTATCGACAGTTCCAACTGTCACGCGTCACATTTTTGTTTTGACAAGCTATAAATGTGTTATAAATACTGAACCTAGTCACAGGTTGTTTTGCAACGAATCTGCTATAGAAATATTGTTATTTGTTAAGTTTAGCGTTTTATATATAATTTTACTAAATGTTAATTGCTAATAGGATTTGCAAGCATCTTACAATTGAATTGATTTTGAAATAAAAATAAACATTTTAATTTAAAACTTATTTAGTGTTTGATAAACTTGATAATTGTTTTTAAAAAAATACATTTAAATCTATTAACTAAAATACATTAACCATGGAGGATGAGAGTTTTAGTACACCTTTCCTTACGAAGACGAGTGAAAGATATTCTCCAGGACACACCATTTTATTTACTGAAAGGTATAATAAGGAAGAGGAGAATGTGTATGTTAAATCTCCAGGTAATATAAAATATTGGATGATTATAAAATAATTAAGTAGATTAATATCGCTTTGTCTATTAATTACTATTATTAAAAAAAATTTTAGACCAAAATACAGTTGTACTGGTAAAGAACAACAGAAGTAAAGCTGTAATGGGAAATTTATTTAAAAACATATTTCTGCCTCGTGGATACCCCCATAGCGTTAGTCCAGATTACACAAATTATCAGATATGGGACACAGCTCAAGCATTTTGCAGTACTTTTACTGGTAAGTTTGTTTTATAACTTCAAGTATCACTCTTATCACTAAAACAAGAAGAAAGTAGCAATGGGAGTGTCTCCAAAGTTTTTTTGACCATCTTAAAATTGGATAACATATAATGTATTAAAATGCATTTATAACTTGTTATAAACTTATTTTAATAATTTACAGGTGTAGCAGCTACACAAGCAGTGCTTGTAGGCCTAGGAGTCGGAGATATGAATGCAACTTCTTATGGAGCTACTGTGACATGGATTTTAAAGACAGTTAGTGGACAATTGGGGGGAATAGCCTTTGCATATGTTTATGGGTTGGTGTTTTTTTTAAATTGCTACATGACTACTTTCATTGTGTCAATGATTGTGTCTTGAGTGTCATAGAGAATAAGAGAAGAAACAACTTAGCTTCCATGGATTCACCGTGCGGGTGCCGGGCCCATCGTGTTGTAGGAAGAGGAGCTCCGAGCAGCGCTTGGGACTTGCGACCCAAGTGTAGGTTTAAAGGGGCCCCTTTAAAATGCATTAACGCTCACCTTCACTGTCCGAGCTCCTCCCACTACCTAACCAAATTTTGAATGATTCTACCAAAGCCGCCTTCGAAATGCGTTCTAGAAATGAATTTGTGATAGTTCTAGACAGGCCGAGATCTTTTAATAAACTATAGAGAGATTTCGCTGTTATACCTCTCGCTCCTACTTCAACCGCATATAAGCTCGCTCTAAACCTATTCCTGGTCAGTTCGTTAGTAAGGTCGAAATACTTATTAAGTTTAAGGTGGTGACTTTTCGGGATATTTGTTTCCCCCGGAACTGTAAGTTCTACCAGTACTACGCGTTTTAGGCTTCGAGAATATAGAAAAATATCCGGTCTGGATGACGAAACACAAAATTATATATAATTTTTTTATATTTATGACATTTAAAAGGAAAGTAGTCTATTTGTATAACCTTATGCTTTATTGTTTTAATAATTTTAGACTTGTGAGTCTATTTCAATACTATTATATTTAATTGTATATAGAAAATAAAATAATTTAAATACCAACATCTATATACAAAGCATCTCAAAAATTGCACTCTGCGAGGAATAAAGTGTTTTAATACTAGGTTTTCTCTTTATTATTTTATACTATTGTACTTAATAACTTTGCCAAGCAACATAATGGTTCATGTATGTAATCAAACATTTCTTCTTCAGGTCCTACCTTGACGCCTACAGTAAAAAGTGGCGGCTGATAGCTGATGTATTTAATGATCTAGCATTGTGCCTTGAGTTGGCTTTGCCGTCTTTTACATATTTAACGCCATTAGTTTTGTGTGTAACAACTGCTATGAAAGCAGTTGTGGGTATTGCAGGTTTGTTCCCTTTTTATTTTATGTTACAACTTTTTTTATATATTGTACAAAATCAACATGTGTCCATAATAAAATCGTTCATTGTATTTTAAATTTACCATAATATATAATTTAATATTATTATGTTCAAGAATATATAAAATACATAAATAGAAAGAAATAATATTTATGACTATATGTAGCTACTATTGTTATCATCAAACAATAAAATTGTAATTATTTACAAGGACTGCTATCTAAAAACTTATATAAATAAAAAATATTGTAAATTCATAACAGTGTAATTAGAGTTATATACAATTAATAAGTGTATATATAAAAAAAAACATACTTTAAGGTGGCGCTACAAAGTCAGCTATGATCCACCATCATGCCATTCGAGGGAACGCAGCAGATGTGTCAGCTAAAGACTCAGCTCAAGAGACAGCTGTCAATTTAATATCTTCCATAATAGCTGTTATACTTTTACCTTTTCTACCGTAAGTTCTAGAATGTGTGAAATATATAGAAAAATTTTTACTATATATTTATTTATGTCTTTATTGCAGCTGCCCTGCTTTAGTGTTTCTGTTAATGATATTCTTCCACATATTCTCTAACTACATGGCAGTGCGCTCTCTTTGCTTGAAGACTTTCAATGTGACACGATATTTACAAGTCATTGAAAAGTTTTTGATGGAGGAAGTCATCTTGAGCCCATCTGTTATTAATATAAATGAACCTTTAAATTTGTGGGAGCTAGGGCCTAGTCTTGGTAAGTGTGATTTAGTTTTTAATTATTATACAGGCTGTATCTGCGGCGGCCATTATTAAAACTACTTATAGGGGAAAATATTTCGGGGCCATATACAAAAAACTATTTAATAATTATTAATAAGTTTGGGTACAGCATAATATTTTCTATTTCACGATATTTATACGTGCTGTGTAACGCGTGAGGTAGACATCATTAAATGCGAATGACATACTACATAAATACTATTAAACGTTGTCATGCTGTCACCTTTCAAAAATAAAAAAAAACAGAAAATTTTACTTGTTTTATAATTTGAACAAGTTTATAATGGCTAGTTAATATGATAATACTATGCTTGAAATGACGGTCGCCGTCCACCGCCACACTCTGTATATTAATTACTTTACAGGAAACTGGATTTATTGTTGTAATTGGCTGTTAGTCATCAGAAAACTATTCTTCAATTGTATAACATAGCACTATATATTTCATTTGTTATACAACAATAGAATTATATATATTTTTATTTCTTTATTTTTTTATGTCAGGGGTAGGCAGAGAGAATCGCAGGAACCATTGGAACCTAGTGTTAAGACACAACGTTGCTTAGTCCCTGCTTTCCACCCTTTTTAAGGCATTGCGTGTTGAGTGGCAGAACTCAACGCCGCGCTTTGCCTAATTTCCAGAGCGAAAAAAATGAAAATAGAAAAACTCAATCCCCCGAGCGGGAATTAAACCCATAAACCGTTGCGTCTACCTAAACGCTACGCCTCTGTGCCATTACGGCCCTTAATATATATTTTTATTTCAGATAAAAAGCTATGTGGATTTGAAATACAAATAGGCAAATCAATGAACAGTGTTACTTACAATGTAAGAAACGTCAGCCACTGGATGATTATCAAGAAGGTTTATAGAAATAAAAAGTACATCTTGTTCCCCGACACAGAGAAAGGAATAATGTATTTGTGTTTAAAAGATGACATCTCCGCTGAAGAAATACTGTCTGGATATTTCCATGCAGTGGCACTGTCTATTGTGATATGCGCTAGAAACGATCAGAAATTGGTGCGTATAGCAACAAGTAATAAGCTAGATACAAGTACTATAAATAATAATATTTCTATGATTACAGCCAATATTCGATAGAAGAAAATCTCGCATGGCATTCCTAGACACTTGTGAGACTCTGCGGCAATCGGAATGGAACAAAACCCTTCAAATAAACGACAGCTCCTATATTGTTATGAATTATGTGTATGACGTAGTCGAAAGAGATTGGCGGACTTTGTGCCATGGACTTCAGGAAAAAGGTTGGTCTCCACTCTATATATTCTCCAACAGACACTAATATTTTTGTGGCTTTATCAAGCATCTAGGGTAGGCAAAGGGAACCGCAGGAACTGTGGAAGCCTGGTGTTAAGTTACTCCGTTCCCTAATCCTCCTTTTTCAAGGCATTGTGTGTTGAGTGGCGGAACTCAACGCCGCGCTTTGCCTAGTTGTCAAAGCGAAGGAAATGGAAAAATCCATCTTTCCCTCATGGGAATCGAACCCACAAACCGTCGCGTTAATAGGCAGACATTATTATTATTTTTCTAACTTTACGCCGCACATGGCAAGAGGGAACCGCAGGAACCTAGTGTTAAGACACTTCATTGCTTGTCCCTGCTTTTCGCTTTTTTTGAGGCATTGCGCGTTGAGTGGCGGAACTCAACACCGCGTTTTGCCTAGTTGTCAAAGCGAAGAAAAAGGAAAAATCCATCTTCCTCTTATGGGAATCGAACCCACAAATCGTCGCGTTTACAGGCATATACTAATAATTACTTTATTACAGGTTGGGATCTAAATAAACATTTACTTATAGTCGACGAGTGGAGAGTGTGCGATGCGTCTACGAGCACTTATTCCTGACCAATGTTTAATATTATACGTTTTTTCTTATAACAAAGAATGATGAAACTTTAAATTAATTAAAATTACATATATTTTTAAATTTAAGTGCAATATAATACCTGTCAATACTTGTTCTGTAACCTGGTTTTGTATATTTTGTCTGAAAAAAAGTAACAAAAACGATAGTTATTGTTAATTAGTACCTATTTAAGATAACTTGTTGAAAATAGAGAATTTATATCACTGTCACTGTTGTATGACTTTAATTATTCCATTATATTAATAGTTTGATTTTAATATTTATTGATTTTTATAATGTAAATAATAAATCATGTTTGTAGTTCAAATTCTGGAAAAAATACAGGGATTTAGTCTATTTTATTAAAATATGTTTATTTATAAGTTTAAGCTTTAAATATATAACAATGTTACAGTAAATCGTTTTATATATTTGAAGTGTTTAATATTATAAGTTAAATAATAGACATTACAGCATTGTTTGTTTCTTGTCCCTTTGATTTTTACTATCATATACATTGTTCCATAAAGTCAATATTAAAAAGCAATTAAGTTTATATACCAAATTAAAACCCAAATATCTCAAAAGAACCACACGTTAAAATTTTTTACAGCTGTAGATGATGATGAAAGCTTAATAATGCTGCTATAAAATTTGTATTCTCATAAACCTTAACGGGGCAGCGCATGTATTTTTTGGAGAAATATCGCTTTAAGAAATTTGAGAATGTTTTTCTAAATATTTTTGTGATTTTTAAAGTGTTAATCTATACTCAAGATAGAAAAAATACTTAAACAAAACATATCAAAATTTGACCACAGCGGGAACGAACCGTGCAAGAGGGCGCGGGTTCGAATCCTGCTGCGTTCAACTTTTTATATGTTTTCTTTAAGTATGTTTTTCTAAATTTGATAAAAACAAAATAAAATATATTATAACTTTTTTTAATAACATAAGTATGTTATGAAATCTGAATTATAAAACAATAATGAAAATTATGCACACAATGTTTTGAAAGTTATGTATGTGTTTTTTTTATAGCTTCACGCTTTATCCCGTACATGGCAGGGTAGGCAGAGGGAACTGCAGAAACCATACGAACCTATTATTAAGTCACTCCGTTGCTTTAGTCCCTGCTTTCCCCGTCCCCGCTTTCCGCCGTTTTTTCGAGGCATTGCGTGCTGAGTGGCGGAACTGAACGCCGCATTTTGCCTAGTTTCCAGAACGAAGAAAATGGAAATAGAAAATTCATCTTTCCCGAGTGGGAATCGAACCTACAAGCTGTCGCGTTTACAGGTAGACGCTACGTCTCTGCGCCACGACGGTCCTCGTTATGTATGTTATGTTTATAAATTATATCTTCCAAAAAGTATATCAAATTATTATATAGAAATATTGTAATTGTCCCAGAACAGGTACATGTTTATGAAATGACAAAAAACATAACCCAAAAATAATTACTGTTTAAAAAATACTTAATGAACGCGTGGCTTAGTGGTTAGTGAAGGCGCTTGCTCGGTTTGCAAGAGGTGCGGGTTCCAATCCTGCTGCGTTCAACATTTTTACAGTTTTTATTCAAGTACTTTTCTAACCTTAGTGTAGATTAAAATTTTAAAAATCATGAAAATTATTTTTAAATAAATTATAGTTTTTTGTTTAAAGAGTGAAATTTTCGCTTCATTTGAAATTTAGCTAGAAGCTTAGCTACTCCACGAGGTATTTTTGAGTTTTTCTACTGCAAATACAATACTATCTATATGGTGTACTACTATATATATGGTCTAGTCTTTGCCTGATTGTGGGGACTTGTTAGATTTACTAGATTATAGAATAATGTTACTTATTAGATTTACTAGAATAATTTCTTTTCTACTTTACATATATCCTTTCTCTGCGTACACTTTCCCCGTTTAGTCACATCAGTATTTTTCTTTACTTTTCATTTAATTGCTTTTTTTAAAACATCTTAACCCAAAAGATATCTTTTTTAGCCTTTACTCTTTGGCACAAATATATGCACTGTAACTTTAAAACTATTTTCGAGTGCTTGTTTTTTTTTTATGAAGACTTTACGCAGTAATTCAAAAGCAAGAAATATTTAAAAGAAATTAATAAAAAATTCAAGTTATTCTCTCTTTAAAACAATAATTATCATAGTAAGAATGTCATAGTCATTTTGAGAACTTGTCTTCATGTATGGGAACTTTAATCTTAATTGTAATCTGACTTTACTAATAGTAAAATATTATTTTAATTATTAAAATAATTATTTACTTTGTCCTTTTAATGTCATAAAAAAGAATTTCGTCTCTAATTAATAAATAAATATGTAATGAAATGAAAATTACTTACCACTTAGATTTTTAGAAGCCAAATTTATTTAACGATAAATACGTCCAAAGACGCATTTAAGTTACGTTAAGTACTTGCAAATCAAGTTAAAAGATTTATTCGTAATATTATCTTTAATTGTAACTAATATTACCGTTATAACATGATTCTAATATTTATTTTTGTTTAAGGATAATGATAATTTATAATAGTTACTGAATTTTAGAGAAGTACTCATAGAATAGCGAAGTATATAGGAAATTGTAATGTAACACTAATAACTAGAACACACACACATATATAATATATATATATATATATATATATATATATATATATATATATATATATATATATATATATATATATATATATATATATATATATATATATATATATATATATATATATATATATATATATATATATATATATATATATATATATATATATATATATATATATATATATATATATATAAAATGATCGCTTCATATTATACATTAGATATATCTTTTTATAGTTATAATGGAATAGGCGCGTCTTCCCTCTTACTTGATGGAAGTACGAACGTGGTACACGCCTGTCAAAAAGAAACCTGTTCACTCTACTCTTAAGCTCCAGGGAACTGAAAGTTCTCGTTTTCTGTCATCTAAAATATTATACTATACTTACGTGATGATTTAATAATTAAAATATTATTCAATAATGGACAGCGACTGAAAAATATATAAATCTGAGAATATCGAAGAATTGCGATAAGCCTTTTTGGGTATAAAATTTCAAAGGGTTGCAAAATGCAGTTTATATAAGAAAGTCGCTAGTTTATAGATACATATATCGGAAGAGAAACCCTTTAGGAAATAATAGTGTAGTTAATTTCGAACTAAATTAGTGCATACTAATACGTAATAGGGGTTACGAATGAAGAAAAGTAAGGGAAGGGAAAAATATTTTTTCTTCATAATAGAGAGAACCATTCTGCTTCTCACTTATTACCTTAGTACAACAAAGCTAAAGAATTTCTTTGTTAAAACGCACTAGTCCTAGAAAGTGACCAAATAAAAAAAAAATTGAATAATGATACGAGTATATGGCGCACATCAATATACATTTTATGATTTTATTGTTAGAAAGTATTTAGTTTTGAAATTAATGTTCAAATCAGTAAAACCTATTTGTAATGTTAAGTTCTTTATGATATTAATTTTAAATTAAAACAGAAATGTCAGCTGTTAAATAAATAAAAGGACTGAATTATGTAATGTCAATCTCTGGTCGCCTAAGCTGGGCCTCCCCCAGTTAGCTGAGGGTTTCACCTGGCTGGGCTGACCGCCCAGATAGCACTACACTCACGAAGCCCCTGTTAAAGGCACTGACTTCACAGGGCATTGCCCTGAACCCCAAGACACACTTATATTTATAAGTGGAGTAAGACACTAACGGCCAGAGGGTCTTACCCTGATGCCGTCTCCCCTCTTCCATCGCGGAGGTTGAGAGATGAAAGCCAAATGTCGATCGCTTCTGTATTAACTATTGTACGAAAATAAACCAATTGCTACCACTCTGTTATTTTATTATGGAAAATGGACTATGAACAACGAAACCCTGGCCTAGCGCCGACATGTTCAACACACTAAGCGAGCGAAGCCGCAGGTAAAATTAAATGCCAGTCTTATACCCCGTGATGAATTCTCGCTCACACAGCACAACGCAATCGTTTCTAAATACTATTTCGACACGTATCGACTAACATATAAATGAACTCATTTCCTACTTTACTACATTTCATGAATTACGACTAGTTCAAGAATATATACAAACTGTCAATATTTGATGAAAACTTTTAATTTTGTTCTAACTTCATTTCTAACGTAATTCAAAATCTACTTGTGACTAATGTATTATACTCGATAAAAATTGAAGGTACCTTGTTTTAATAAAATAAAAGTTTTCGTTCGACACAATGGTGTTTTAAATTCTCCGTCCATTTTCTGTTTGTACCGATTTCAGTACTTCTGGATCTGATTACAATAAATAATATTATTAAAACATTTAATTATTAATAGTTAAAAAAAAAACTATATAATATATAGGGCAGT
The DNA here is from genome assembly GCA_037178615.1 of Dione vanillae. NCBI lineage: Eukaryota > Metazoa > Arthropoda > Insecta > Lepidoptera > Nymphalidae > Dione > Dione vanillae. Next base: position 264,669 of record JAZFAU010000012.1, read on the forward strand.
GATAATTTAATAATTAACTGTACTATGATTGTTAAATTCTTTTTTTGTAACGATAATCGTTTACATTGTTTAAAATTTTATATAAAACAATTATAAATTAAATAGATTGTAGCGTACCAGTTGTCTACGACACGCTTTTAAATATCACAATAAATTAATAATTATGAATAAATTAAATAATATTTCACTTAAATGCAATCTTATTGAGTACAGTTAATTTTATTAAAAAGGATTGTTATTGCAATTTTAATATGATCAAAATCACATAGAAAATTGCAATAGAGGAAAAAATAAACAAAATACACTACACCGTACCAATTTATTTTAAATATTGTCAATTTATGTTTTTTAACGCCATACATTACATACAACAAATTTACCATAAATATTCATAATAACAACATCACGATGGCTTTTGTATTGTAAAATAAAATAATATGAAGATACATTGAACTGAATACAATATTGATTACCAACGTACAGACGTATCTACATACATATATACATACATACATACATATGTGTTACAATTTCTAGTATAGTTAACTTAAAAAATAACAGTTATTAATCGAAAGCGGTTCGAAATAAATTACATCAATACTTTGGTAACTTTACATTATATTAGAGTATAACTACTACACTTCGGAGGATGGTGAACAAATAAAGGAAATGTTTGGAACTTGTATCAATTGAAAATACTGAGTTGTTTTTATTTTCCTTTACTTTTTTTTATAACAAACAATGATCTACGCTGTATTGTTCATACAAACCGACATACCATTTGTCTAACCACAAAATTGCACTACGTAGCTAAATTTTAAACAGCTATCACACGACCAAGTCAATTTACCGCCAAAATTATAATAAATAAATCGATGTGTTTTTAAGTAATTTCATATTAAACAGCATTCAAATATAAATAATATACGATCACAGATAAGTACAAATTACAGTATAGCAACAACATTTGTATAAATAATTTTAAAAAAAAAAACAATAAAAAACATTCACTTAAAACCTAATATTAAGGGGGGGGGGGGATATAAATATTAATTTTGCATTTAAATTAATTTTATTATATTAAATGAAAATTGACTATTGGTATAGTGTGACGCTGCACGAGACATGCGAATGACTGAAGTGACTGACACATTATGTCAGTATAGAATTAAATTTTATTAAATAAAACGTCATTCGCGTATCACGTTAAAATTACGGTGATAACATGATTAGCCAAACGTTGTAGACTACAAATAATTTGGCCGCCCTATTGTATTCAACATTTCAATCTACATACTAACTCCGTCTCACTTTTCTTAGTTACGTTCCAAATGTAACCTCCAATCCAATAGATTAGAACAACAAAATAATATCAAATAAGTACAATTATACAGGGTGTGGATGTTACCGCGACCTTTATTTAAAGCATAGTGTTAACTAGCCTTTATAAACTTGGTATAGAAGTACTTCCAAACACAAAAATTGATTTTTCATACAAAATAAATAATTAAATTACTCAGAGCTGCAAATAAATATACCTCTTTCTCATTCATTTTTTTGTAGTACGAGATGTCTACGTCATTCGCATTTAATCATGACTATCTCACACGTTGCACAGCAAAAAAAACGATCATGTACCCAAACTATTGATTGTTAACAATATTTTTTGCATATAACCTTGAAACGTTTCACCCTACACGTACTTTTGCCTAAGGCCGCTCACATACACCCTGTACACAAAAATCCAAGTATCTACACAAAACGTTGACATACAAATAATAAATACAATAGCGACCAGCCAAACACTAAATGTGGACAAATAAAAACAAATTACTTGCCCAATTGTTTAATAAGTAAGTCGGTGCTTAGTGACTTGGGACGCTCTATGGGCAGGCCTAGGGCGCGCGACCATATCAGTTGGGCGAGAACGCCTAGAGCGCGCGACACGCCGAACATCACCGTGTAGTAGTTCATCTCCTTCAATCCGTAATACTGTGGAATAAAACAATTGTGCATAAATAAACAATAGCGAATAAATTATCGTCTCAAATAAAGGTTTCTGGAAATAAAAGGTTTTTATTGCACTTTCGATATGGTCTAAATTACATAGAAAATTGCAATAGAGGAAAAAGAAACAAAACACACTACTTCAGTCCGTAATACTGTGGGGAGTATTAAATTAATATAACGATTCACGTTAAGTTGGTTTTTGTCTGTGTTATTTGTCTAGTTTTAATATCTCCAAATCAATATGGTTAATCTGATATTAATTACCGAATTTAATTACCGTGAAAACATAAAACTGGCAACATTGCAACGAGATGCATGGGAAGTGTATTTTAAAGGACATTGTATCCATGCAGTTAAATAAATTAACAAATAAGGAAGAATATCTTGTATACTCATTCGCTCATTTCATACAGTCATTTACTCGTGCATACATGACTAGTGAAATTGACAAAAAAATGTCGCTTACTCGATAATTAGGGTAGTCTGTTTATAGCCTTAAAATATCTAAATAGCACCTTTATAGGCATCTTTAGGCAGAGCATAAAAATATTTTTTATAGTTTCACGCTTTATCCCGCATACAGCAAAGTAATCTGAGGGAACCGTGGGAACCTAGTGTTAAGACACTCCGCTTTCCGTCTTTTCGAGATATTACGTGTTGAATGACGGGAACTCAACGCGGCGCTTTGCCTACTTGCCAGAGCGAAAAAAAATGAAAATTAAAACATCCATATTACCCGAGTGGGAATTGAACCTGCAACCTTCCATTATATTTCCACAATAAAAAGTAAAAAAAATTATAAACCAACCTGTAAAAGTACACCAGAGTGAGAGTCCACATTGGGCCATGGGTTCTTCACTTTGCCGAGCTCGGTTAGGATTGGAGGCACCACTTTGTATACAGCGGCTACCAACTTGAATAGAGGGTCGTTTGGCAAGTGTTTTAGTGCAAACTCGCGTTGACAGGTGTATCTGTATGAATAAATACAAATATATATTAATTAAATAAATTTTCATTTTGTTTTAAATTATTTGACACTGTTTTAATATCTCCCCATGTCTACCCTGCGACATACCAGAAAAATGTGATAAAAAATATATATTACTAGATCATTGGTAAGATAGGCAGGTGAGACCTCGATTGAGTCTAGAAAACACGGTATCGAAGACACTGGAGGAAGGTCACGTGGAAAGCATTAGGACTCCCCGGAGAGCTTGTATGAAGAGGTTAATGGCAGTAGACGAGACGGAAGAGGCAGGAAGAAATTATTGAATTTCAATTGTTTATGTTACAAAATTCATTTAAGGAATTATGTCAACAGAAAACTATAAACTCTTCTTTTGTATCTAAAATCTCGTACATTTGTTATAATATTTGTTTTTAAAAGTTCCTCCTTTCTTCGCTTCTTTCAATAAATACCAACCGAGATAACTATTACTTAATAAAAATATCATTATTTACCTTATTATTGAAATAAAATTAACCAATCTCCATATTTACCTAGGATCAGTCTTCCTAAGTACGGCGTGGCCGTATCCGGGAACAACTTGTCCAGATTTAAGTGTCTTCCAGATGAACTCCTTGAGACCTTCCTCTGTGAAGTCATCGCCTACTTGCTTGCGGAGTTTTTCTAGCCAGATCAGTACCTGGTGATGGCAGAAACAGTGTTGTTATTATATCACCCTACACTTGACAGAAATCATAGATTCTAACCAAAATTTAGTATATATTTTGAAGCACTACCTACGTCTTAGTGGTTTCCTAGTCTACTAGTAGTTCCCTAGTAACTATTCCTAGTAGTATACCTATACTTAGATTCAGTAATTTAAAAAGTAAAACTCTTTATAAGACCACTTTATAATCTGTCTGTCTGTCCGTGTTTCAAGATCAATTAGATATGTAGGGAGGTAAATATAAAATATCCAGGTATAGAATCCCTATCAACAAAGGAACGAAGTAAACGAAATTAAAAGACGATATAACGAGTGCTTACGCTTATCGTTACGTTATTCACACGTAAAGAGAATACTCCTCTATGACTCGGAATCATGTAGTTAAAAACCAACAGTAAAGAAAACAACTTACTTAAAAAAAAACAATTGGAGACGTTTAATTACAAAATACTCTCCAAGTAGTTCAGTTTCAAGTTCCAACGTATACTTAAAAGAAAATATTTTTGTATTCAAACAATGACGCCATTAATAGTGTGTGGTCTTTTGTACCCCAAGAATGTTGACATTTGTCACTACTACACTACAGAAGTGTTTTAAAAATAAAGATTATTTAATTTTTCCTGGTACAAACTATTTTTCAGGTAGTGTTTGTTTTTTTTATTGAAGGTGTATTTCACTGAATGTGGGAAAAGAATATAGGCATACATACATATATGGTATGCTATCTATCTATCTATGGTAGGCTATCAGTCTAACCACTTATGAAACAGCGTCAACTGAGACAATCAAGGAATCAAACCCGCAATTATCACAATTACAGAAGCTGCATTATACCTAATATAATACTACAACTTCATAAAATTGCATATCTTTATATGCACGTACACGTCATGTAAGCAGGATGTAACCACGGACGGACCAAATAAGAAATTGCTTTCAATATAGAGACAATGATGTAACTTGTTATCGTCTGTAAAATTTTAAAGATAATCCTTTATCGAAGCTGTTATCAAAGATTTGCGTACTTTCGCTTATGCAATCACGCCACAGTGACGTCATTTTGGTACATGTATATATATATGTATAGGTCGTGGGTTCAGATCTAATTTAGAGAAATTTACTTTTTTTAAGTTCACACTGTATCCCAAATACATACAATGCGTGTTAGATGACGGAATGCCGTAATTAACTGGATAAGTAATTAACTGAATTAAAATTGTGATATTGTTTTTTTAAATGACTCAAGCTGATTACGTCAAAGTTGTTACACGCTAGTAACAACTTATTTATGTATCTAAAGATTTAGCAATGGAGAATATTGTTTATTAAAATATTAAATTACATAAAAAATAAGTTGGTACATATTTTTAGGAAATTCATCAAATATATTTTATAAAACAAAATTTATATGATGTCAACGTATAGTTCAGAAGACAAAAAAACTGTTTCCAAAGGGCACGAGTTCAAATACGCTACAATTACACGTGCGTTATTTATTTTTTATCTTCAGTGTGAAATAACACTTTTCGTTAATTATCAATTGATTTATATCCAAAATTACTCACTTCTTGGTTAGCGAGACCGTGCAGAGGACCAGCAAGGCCATTGAGTCCAGCTGCGAAGGCCAAATAAGGATCGCTAAGAGCGGA